>JAUEJL010085743.1:0-14772 GCA_032274825.1 Drosophyllum lusitanicum
TTAGATATGTTCTAATTAAGGAGTTTGTTACGGTTTTAAAGAAAAGATAAGTTCTATCTTTAAACTGCGATTTATTCGTAGATATATCAAGTATAAATATAAACCTTCTTATGGGTTTAATCGAACAACAGAGAGAGAGTTCTGCATAAGTTGCAAAACGTACGTGTGTTCGTCATACTTGATACGCGTGTGTTGCGATAACTTTGTAAGTTCAAAGTTCAAGAGAGTTTTCCAGAGTTCTTGTTAATCAGTTTTAACAAGAAGTTCGATCATCAATTAGTTTGTGATACAAGAGTGTTTAGAGAGAGTTGAGTTTATAATCAGTGTAACATCAAATCATTCTGTTGATTTGATTAAAGAGTGATATTGTAATTCTTTGATTGTTCATTGAATATATTCTTATTGAATTGCTTTACTATTGATTAAGTGTATTCAACCCCCCTTCTACACTATATCGGTTGCTTGTTTACCCTCATTGGGACCAACACAAGAACACATGAACAAGAAGTTTTCTCAATTGTAAAACTCTTTATTAACCAAGTTCACAATTGATTAAGAAATACAATAATTTTCTCTCATATCAAAAAACAAAGAACTAATAAGCCCTTTTTATAGGTAAATATTTCATTGTTCTCCAAGAATCTTTGTTGAACAAGTAGATTAATCTTAATCATATCCAAGTTCTAACTTATCTCTATTACTAAGTTACACTAAAAACCCTTTAACTAATAAGTATCGCTAAAATGTATAATAATATCCACCTTATTAGCAAAACGCAACAACTTAGCCAATCTAGACACTTAACATCTTCATACAATGCACGAATTTGGATCCGGGCACTATCTTTGTCAAGTAATCAACAACATTATCTTTGGTATCAACTTTCACCATTTCTAACTTCCTTAGACTCTATGATCACTCTAATAAAGTGAAGTCTCACATTGATATGCTTCGTTCTCTCATGAAACATCTGTGTTTTGAGAGTTGAATTGCTCCTTGATTATCATAATTCACAGATACTGATTTCAACTTCATCCACAACTCGATCCGTTAAAAGTCCTTTCAGCTACATACTCTCCTTTATGGCCTCACTAAGCGCCACATACTTGGCTTTGTTGTAGACAAAGCCACTATGTGCTATTGCGTGGCTTGTCAACCCACCACACACCCTTGAACCATGAACACGTACCGGTTATAGACTTTCCTTTATCAAGATCCTTTGTATATTCTGCATCCGCATAACCGGTAATATCAACGTATTCCCTTTGACTTATACCATACACTAGCCCCTTATCAGCACTTCCCTTCAAGTACCTCAAAATCCATTTCACTGCCTCCCAATGATTCTTGTATGGATTTGCCAAATACTTGCTCACAATACTGACTGCATAAGCTATGTCAGGTCTAGTGCATACCATCAAGTATATCAAGCTTCCTACAACCATCACGTACGGCACCTTATTTATCTTTTCCACATCATCTTTATATCTCTTAATGATAACTTGAAATGTGAACCTAATGGTGTTATGGATATATAATCTAACAAACACTAAGATTATACAAGACACTAACCTTTAGGTGTTTTTGACCGGAATTCAAGAGGTGCCCGGAAAAAATGAAGCTTTGGAGGGGATTAATGGAGGTCTTGACCAAGCAAATGGAAGATAATGATAACACTACCCTTTGTCGTCGCCATTACCTTTAGAATCTTGGTAAAAACCCGAAAATTCGTTTTTCAGTCGAATAGAAGCTGTGAAAATGGAAGAGGCTGAAATTGGTGTGAAAAAAACGAGTTTTGCTCCTGCTAGGTTAAAACCCGTCAGACACTTTCAGCGACGACAATGTCCTCGTAGAAAGTGTCACATGTCGTCGCTGAATTTAACAAAATAGTGCCGTTACATTTAGTAATTGAAATATTAAAAAAATAAAAAGACATTCAGCGAGGACTTTGTTGTCTTCGAAAGTCGGTGAAAAAACTGGCATGATTTCTACAGCCTAAAGTAAATATTTTGTGAAAAAAATTAAAAAAATTAAATTACCTTCGGCGACGACATTGTCTTCGCTAAAAGTTGACATAAAATTTTAACCTCTGCCAAATCAAAAGGGCATTAATTTTTGTCGTTTAGTGGGATTTTAACAATGATACATGTCCTCACTAAAGATGCTGGTGTGTAAAACACGTTTTTCTTATAGTGAGCAATACTCATCTTGGTCAAATAAGAACTTAATTAAATATTCCATCAATTTAGTTATAAGGATAAACAAAACTTAATTTAATTATGAAAATAAATAAAACTTACGTTGGGGTATTACAGAAGAACCGGTCAAACTTGTCACCCTTGCCATAGACTCCCAATATCCAGGCCTGGAGTTAGCCACCATAATGGGAGATGGACGATACGATTCAACTCCAATCCCTTTTTACGCTCGTGCCTGCCAACATATGCACGATCAATAGTTATCAATGAAAGGTAGCAGGCCACGGTATCGATGTTAAATATCAAAATATGGTCTATTTCAAATGGATTATATTTCTCCTATTTTTTATCAACACACACCTACACACAGTCAACATAGATGGCTTGTGCATCCCATTTGATATGGTTCTTGTACAAGCGATTATTGCTTTAGAGAATTGGCAACCCTCGCACTCTATCACTCAACTACATCAGTTTTTTATTCTTACCACTTAATCCATCACTTAGCTACGTAGTGATTACTTCCCACCACTTTACGTCATATCAAGTTTTAGGACCCATCTATTACCCAACTAACCAATCAAAATCCAAAAAATTAAATAAAAAAACATATGACCCACATATTTAACAAACAAACAGACCTTTTGAACGTGGAGGATACCACTTCTTGGAGCCGCTACACAAATGTGGAGTGGCAATCTCATGCTCCACGCTGTGGATGAATTTGACCACGCTAGAAATTACTTGCCATTCCATTCAACCTTACTCTTTTGTGTCATCTGTTAATTGATTTTAGTTGTCAAAGTTTCGTAACTAAAGAGGCAATTCGGGTTTGAGTCAGACACTTGTATTTTCCCAGAATTTCAGAACTTAATTTTTTTTATTTAAAATCAATTATAAAAACAGATTGAAATTTATAGTTTGATTATAAGTTGTAAATTTACCCGCTCTTTTTATTATTTAATTATCATATTATGTTAATACATGGTTAAATATCTACGTTATGTCATTTTACTTTCTACATATATTAGACGTATTTTATATTATCAATGAGAATCACATTTTTATTTAATAAATCTTAGCATATCTTTATAATATTAGAATTTTTTTAACAAAATGTATTTTAAGACAACTATTTTCATTAAAAACAAAAGAGATTAACCTAAGATTCCCAACTGATTGATATAATTATTATTGTTTTTTTTAATATTATATATAAAATGATCGAGACATCTATTGGTTTGTTTTTTCTATAAGGAAAATTAAACAAAATTACACTTTCAGAAACCAAACACAAAGACTAAACGGACCAAGTCTAAGCAAAACTACGAAACGACAAACCTCTAAGCCCTAACCTTAAAACTACAACCTTTAACCTCAACCTCACGAACCTCGAACCATGACCCAAACCACGAACATTTGTGAACCTTCGAACCACAACCTCACAACCTCTCGAACTACAACCCTTAACCAAAACCTTACCCTAACACAAACCACAACCTCAAAACTTCTCAACCACAACCAGAAACAACCTCGAATAGGAACCACTTTGAACAAAAACAAACTGGAACCACTTTGAACAGAAGCAAACCGGAACAATCTCGAACCAGAACCACTTTGAACACCTCGAACCTTAACATGTGAACGAAAAACAACAGCGACCGGCAGCCAGAACAGAAATGACCTTGAACTTGTGAACGGAAAACAACCTCGACCGGTTGTGAACAGAAACGAACCACTTTGAATAGAAATGACCTTGAACATTGAACTTGCAAACGGAAACAACTGGAAACCAACCTCGACCGGTTGTGAACCAAACGAACCTCAACCACGACGGCTACCTTTGAACAGATTCGAACCTGGAACCATGAACTTGTGAATAGAATCGATCTTATACTCGAACCAACATTTGAAACTCGAAAATCGACCGGCAACCATAATCCGAAATTCAAACCACACATAATCTGAAACTCAAACCATAATCTGCAACTCGAAACTCGAACCAAATACTGAAACTAGAACTCGACTGGCAACCGCAATCTGAAACGTCAAACAGAACCCAAAATCTGAAAGTCGAAATCGACCGGCAACCACAATCTGAAACTACAAACGGAAAGTGAAAGGGCAACGACAATCGTCACTTCGAACGTAACCCAATATCTGAAACTTCGAACACGGCCCAAAATCTGAAACAAGAAATTGACTACCAAGAGCAATCTGAAACTTCGGACGGAAAGTCAAAAGGCAACCAAAGTCAATGTAACCCAAAATCGACCGGCGTCGAACTTTAACTTTAAAAAGAAAAGGCAAGCGAAAGAAGATCGAAGAGGAGAGTTCCTTCGAACTAACCCATCTATTGGTTTATTATTGGATTATACCTTCAATCATTAATTAACTGAATAGTTAGGATAGGACTTCAACAAATAAGAAGGTTATTTGCAAAAATGGATTGGTTAGTTTCAGGCAACATTTTTATTCTTCAAGCCATTAAATCATTGTTAGTCACCATGTTCACTTCATTTTTTGTTTTAATTTTTGTCAAGTTAACATTGTTCTTTCCTTTGTGCAACAGCTTTTAGTTGTGAGTTTTCTTATTGTTAGTACAAATTATCAGGTTAGGCTCATATAGTTCAGAAGTCAGGTTTGTGTGGTTAGTAATTCCAGTTGATTAAATTTATCACACTATCTTTATATCTTATTCAGTATGTTAATTTATAACCTTATTGAATTCAGTATATTGTTTTGTTATTGTATTGAACGACGACGACTCCTCGCAAACCCTTGTAGCGGTTAAAACTTAAACCTACAATCTCGGTTAGAACTCGCAAACACAGTTCTTGCTTGGTGGATCTATATCTTTTGAGTTTTTTACAGTTAATTAAGAAAATTCTACATAAAAGTAAGCTAGTAATGTGCTGCTCATAGAAGAACCACCTGATGCTTTATAACTGGTAAATGTAGATTCACTTGTCATTCAATATGTTATCTTGCCATAAAAGGAGAGGTTGCCAGATTGGACCAAAATATTTGCCAATTTAAGGTTTCACTTTGGCTTCCCATGTCCCTTCAAGAGATATCCTCCTAAGTCCTATCAAGAAAACAATCATACATGCCAACCCCAATCCCCATGTTAACATATCTTCTGCTACTCTGCCTCAACTTTTGACTTTCAATATACTTGGACTCTCTCTGTTTATCTTTCTCTAAAACCAAAAAAATGAAGGCCACTGTGGTTTCAAAAGATCTCATTATACCATCTTCTCCAACACCCTCTGACCTCAAAACTTACAAATTCTCCTTCATAGATCAACTAATTCCAGCTAACTATATCCCCTACGTTCTTTACTACTCATACGATGAATCTACGACCATAACACAATCGGAAATGCTCATCGAACTCAAAACCTCACTCTCTAAAACCTTAACTGATTTCTACCCTTTGGCCGGAAGGTTGACCAAGGACAAAAACACCGTTGACTGCAGCGATCAAGGGGTCCAGTTCGTGGTAGCCCAGGTCCATTCCAATCTTACAGACTTCATAAGCAGCCCAGTCATTGAATTGAATAAACTTGTGGTGGTGGAATCATATGTAGAAGAACAGTTAGCCATCCTGGTTAACTTATTTAATTGTGGTGGCATAGCTGTAGGCGTGTCCATATCTCATAGAATAGCAGATGCTTGTAGTTTTTTGTCTTTTGTAACCCACTGGTTCACGGTGGCTAAAGGTTCACAGGTTCGATTGATGAGCCCGGTTCTGGATTCAGGGGTTCTATTCCCTTCAATAAAAGAGTCGTATATATTCAGTCGAAACACCGAGGGTTCAACTTCAACAGTTCAAGTCCCATTGAAAAAACTTGTAACGAAAAGGTTTGTGTTTAGTCCCTTAGCCATAAACAAATTAAAACGCCAGGTGGTCGACCATAACACCCTGTTGAACCCCAGCAGGGTCGAGGTGGTGACCGCTCTGATCTGGAAGTGTGGGACAATGGCTTTAGGTGACCATAAAGCCTCCTCAGTGGCTTTCCATTGTGTAAATTTCAGGAGTAAAATTGTACCTTGTTTACCAGATCATCAATTTGGCAATCTTTTTCAGTTGGCAAATGCAGGCATAGCTCATCAAAACACTGACATGGCTAGCCGTGTGGTGAAGTTGAGGGGCTCGTTTGGAAAAATCGATTGGAGTATTTGAAAAGTCTGATGGGTGAAAACGGGGCCGAGATAGCCAAAGGTAACTTTCTAGAAACAAAAAATTTTCTGATTCAAAAAGGTGTAGGGGTTTTAAGGTTTAGCAGTTGGTGTAGACTTGGTTTAAATGAAGGTGATTTTGGATGGGGAAAGCCAGTTTGGGTTAGTAGTGGTAATCTAGGTGATGAAAATTCTGTAATTCTTATGGATTCAAGATGTGATGATAGAATTGAAGCATGGGTTGTGATGAATGAAGATAATATGCAAAAGTTTGAGCAGAATGCTGAGCTTCAAGAATTCGTTGGCGCTACTACAAGTTGATTTCTTGAACCAGCTCAGGTTTTTCGAAGTGGTTCAACAGACCATTGCCAAAAGTTTAATCTTTCAACATTGGTTTTCACTGATGATGAACATATGGATGTTAATTTGTTCTTTCAAAAAGTCTATCCTGTCTGTATGCTTACTTGTTGAGAGCTTTGGTAACTACTAAAATAGTAGAAATAGAATGCAAATTAAATGGTCCTAATAGTAAGAACTTACCTTCTGTTCCTTGAAAACGATTGCAGTATGAGCCTTTATGTTAAGGGTTGTTTGATTGATTGTTGAATCGCTTAGCATTCAACGTGTTTAATTCTCATATCTAAATGAAGAATATATTGAACCAAAAAGGAAATAATGATGAATCATTTCATCGTATTTTACTTTAGTACCCTTCTTTTTACAACTTGCTTTATAAAAAGATCATATCTATTCTTCAATAATCATTAGAGCACCAGCAATGAAAACTAGCATCACTATTATCACTAGCCGTCACATCAGCATCACTAACTAACTAGTACAGTGATAACTAGCACCACTATCATCTCTAGCTGTCACATCAGCACCAATTCCTTTTTTATTTTCATTTTTCTATAAAAAACACGTAATATTTATAAAATAAATACTAGCTTAATATTTTCAAAATAACTAAAATTCCATTCCATTAAAATTAAAATATTACAATACTAAAATTAAAAAACTTAAACTACTACAACAAATACTAAAACTTAAAAAACTTAAACTAGTACGACTAATATAGAAAATTTAAAAATTGAGCTAAATATTATATTTTTCACAAATTTGTCGTTTCGTTTCGAGTTTGGCTTTCCGGTGATTCTCGTTGTCTATGGCTGGGGTTGTTGAGGTTGTGGTAATTGTGGATAATACGGCGGCAATTGTTGAGGTTAGAGATACAGTTGATAAAGTTGGTTTTTTTGATAAACTCGTTGTTGGTGTTGAAAGTGAAGATGGTTTGCATCAATTCGGGTTGTTGCGGCACGGGTGAATTTGTGCTTGAGTGAGTACTCAACGAATCTGGTGAGTAGTTATTCACCATGTTTTGAAAGAAAGAATCGTTCACATTGTTGTTGTTTTGAGACTTGGTGGCTACAAAATTTATATATATTTGAATGTGTATATATTTGTGTAAAAAGAAAGTAAACAAGAAGAACATAGATGGGTATGTATACAAGTTTGAAATAGCCTTTGCTATATTTGAATGTATATGTATTTAGTGTAACATTTTTCTTCACGCCTTTTAAAAAAACATTTTTCTTCACATTTTGTAATTGTTTTTAGGTCTGAGTTTTCTTATTGTTGGTACAAATAAAAATATAAAATATGCAGTTTAGGCTCATATAGTTCATGCATTAAATTGATTCAAACTTTTCTGCTTCCTGCATTAAATTGAAAATAATATTCTTGCTTGGTGGATCTAAGCTTTAAGTTTTTTACAGTTACATTTTAGAAAGAAAAGATTCCACATAAAAGTTAGCTAATAATGTATTGCCCATAAAAAGAACCACCTGATGACTGGCAAATATAGATTCACTCGTCTTTCTATGTGTTTTCTTGCCATAAAAAGAGAGACTGCCATATTGGACCCAAATATTTGCCAATTTAAGGTTTCACATGCCCCTTCAAGAAGATATCCTGCTAACAAGGAGACAATCAAACATGCCAACCCCAAACCCCCAGGTTAACAAATCTTCTGCTATTCTGCCTTACTTTTTTGACTTTCAACAGATGTCCATCAGGTGGAGTACCACCCCCACCCCACATCACAAACATAAACATTAGTTTAACCCCCTCCCCCCACCCCCCAAAAACACACACACAGACTCACAAAGCATCAAGACTTTGTTCCTTTATGTAGCACTCAACTCACTAATCTCAAGATACTTGTTCTCTCTCTGTTTATCTTCCTCTAAAACTCTAAACATGAAGGTCACTGTAATCTCAAAAGAACTCATTGTACCATCTTCTCCTACTCCTTCTGACCTCAAAACCTACAAATTCTCCTTCATAGATCAACTAATTCCTGCTTACTATATCCCCCTCATCCTTTACTACTCATATGATGAATCCACCACCATAACACAATCCAAAATGGTCATCAAACTAAAAACCTCACTCTCTAAAACCTTGACTCATTTCTACCCTTTGGCCGGAAGGTTGACCAAGGACCAAAATACTGTTGACTGCACCGATCAAGGGGTTCAGTTCCTGGTAGCCCAAGTCAATTCAAATCTTACAGACATCATAAATAGCCCGGTCATCGAAGAATTGAATCAACTTGTGGTGGTGGAATCATATGTTGAAGAACAGTTAGCCATCCAAGTTAACTTGTTTGATTGTGGTGGCATAGCTGTAGGTGTGTCCATAACTCATAGAATAGCAGATGCTTGTAGTTTTTCGTCTTTTATAACCCACTGGTTCACAGTGGCAAAAGGTTCACAGGTTGCATTGATGGGACCAGTTCTGGATTCAGGGGTTCTATTCCCTCCAATAAAGGAGTCATATATATTCAGGCGAAACACCAAGGGTTCAACGGTTCAAGTCCCATTGAAGAAACTTGTAACAAAAAGGTTTGTGTTTAGTTCCTTAGCCATAAACAAACTGAAACACCAAGTGGTTGACCATAGCACCCTGTTGAACCCGAGCAGGGTCGAGGTGGTGACCGCTTTGATCTGGAAGTGTGGGACAATGGCTTTAGGTGACTGTAAGGCCTCAGTGGCTTTCCATAGTGTAAATTTCCGGAGAAAAATTGTACCCTCATTACCGGATCATCAATTTGGCAATCTTTTCCAGTTGGCAAATGCAGGCATAGCTCATCAAAACACTGACATAGCTAGCCGAGTAGTGAAGTTGCGGGGCTCATTTGGAAAGATCGATAGCGAGTATTTGAAGAGTCTAACGAGCAAAAACGGGGCCGAGATAGCTGAAGGTAACTTTAAAGAAATAAGAAAGTTTGTGATTAAGGAAGGTGTAGGGATTTTTAAGTTTGGCAGTTGGTGTAGGCTTGGTTTACATGAAAGTGATTTTGGGTGGGGAAAGCCAGTTTGGGTTAGTAGTGCTAATTTTAGTGATGAAAATTCTGTAGTTCTTATGGATTCAAGATGTGATGATGGAATTGAAGCATGGCTTGTGATGAATGAAGATAATATGCAAAAGTTTGAGCACAATGCTGAGCTTCAAGAATTTGTTGGTTCTACTAAAAGTTGATTTCTTTAACCACCACGATTTTTCAGAAGTGGTTGGGACCTCGTGTAATCGTGTAGAAAAACTAGAAGTCCTGAGCTATAAACAGACGATCAAGGATTGTATTATAAATTAAAAAGTATGTCAACAGACACTAGTCAAAAGTTTTATCTTTCAGTATCTGCTTTCACTAATGAACCATGGATCTTTGTTCTTTCAAAAAGTCTATCCTATATGTTTTTATTATTTTGTACATAACATCTGTTAATATTATTAAAATGATGGCATGCTTAGTAGCCGGTGGTAGAAGGGTTATTTTCATTGCCAGACTTACATGGTCCCGTATGTACTACTTGAAAAGCATTTCGTAGTACTTTATAATGTAAAAAAATAAAAAGAAATAATAAATAAGATTTAAGAAAATAAATAAGATTTAAGGTAGGATAGGGTCTTATAAATTAATAATTATCTAACTAAAGTAATGAATATATAATTAGAACTATATTTGGCTATGTATCTCCAAATAAGTAACCAATTTAACTATATTATTTCTAGTAATACTTATATATACAGAGAAGGGTTCGAACGAGAACTGCTTTTCGTACGAGAACACGAGAACTGCGAGAACCAATCTTGACCCTTGATTAAAATAAATCAATGGCTAATAATTTTGACGGCTAATGATTGGCTCATTAATGACTAATGATTAGCTTATTAATGGATGATTAGTGACGCATTAATGAAGAGTATTTTGGACAGATCAAGTCTCGCACATAAATGACGGCTCACCCGAACGTAATTCACGGTTGAGAAAAATATATAAATGACCAAAGTACCTCTATTAATGAGTCATTAATGATATTACAAACAGTTTTCGCAGTTCTCGTACGAAAAACAGTTCTCGTTTGAACTTTTCCCTATATATATAGGGTGAGATTCAAGAGAGAACTCGTCTAAATTGCATAACAGTGATAACATCGGTTAACTTGTAATTTAATTTTTTTCCTCCACATCTCTGCTCACAAGCCAGAATAACTACCTAAACAGAAAATAAATTTTACATTCTAAATCATAAAATCAAAATTACTTCAAAATATCAACTTTTTAATTGAATCAATTACAGAATTAGATTCCCAAATTTATTCTCTTTAATTAAATACCAGTCTTGACCTATTTTTTAGAAAAAAATTTGTATGCATAATGCATACAAATCACGCAGTTGCATCTAATTAAGGGCCGTAAAAATATGAAAAGAGAAAAAGTAGATGAAGAATTAAGGATAAGAACCAAAAGAGAAAGGACTTACTTGTTTTATGATTTGTAATCCATTGTTATGAACTTAATGTACTTTGAAATATCTGCTTTATGATTCATGACTTATGAAGATTGAAACATACGTAGCATATCAAGAGTAATACATTTGTATGCATACATTAAAAAAATCATGCATACATCCAAAACTAATGCACCAACCTACATGAATTGGTTCATAATGAATGCACCTGCTTCAATACACTTGTCGAAATATGTTTATAAAGATTTTAATGTGCATTTGATACACCAAAATAGATGCATACATTCATAAATAACGCATCAGTTAAATTACATTTAGGATGTATGCGTAATTGCATATATATAAAAGAAATCCGGCCATATATTCAAAACTAACGCGAAGATTCAATAATTAATTAATAAACTTGGAAAATTATGTACGAGTAATTAGATGCTAACTGAAGTTAAAAATTAACCAAGAAAAAGATGAAAACTCATTGGAAAAGTTACCTCATTCAATCATCATCCAAAGAATCATTTTAATATTTAAACCAACATTCAAATCACTATTCGATGTTTAATTATTGAATTTTAATATATGACATTAATTACGTACACAAATAGTTAACATACCATATATATTCATAGTTCCATGAAGATCGATGCAGAAAATTAATCCGTCACATTTTTATATATAGGCCTCTGTCACATTTTTTTTTTAATTTACTCTCATGTTTATATATGTCAAGTGTTTGTAATCAAACCATGTTTATTACCAATATTTTCTTTCTTCTTTCTTAAATTTCCATTGTTTTATTTAAAGAAAATTCTCGAAATAACTATAGAGTTTTGTTGAAATCGCGCATAAGACACTAGACTGTAATTTTACACGGTTAAGTCACTTAAAAATTTGGAAAAGTATGTTTATAACGAGTTTTATATTGCTCGCACGTTGCGTCGGAAAAAAAACAAAATAATACGTTAGTTTTTTACATGTATCTAGCATGTTTTTAAAAATATATATATATATATCTAAGAGTAACCAAGTATTGCTATCATTGCTCAAAACGTTTTCAAACTTCAAAAAAATTAATCGGTATGATCTTTTATCATAACCCTCGAAAACTTAAAGAAATCAATAAAAGTATAAAAACAACTATATAACTTAATTACTACTTTATATGATATTCGATAAACATCAGCACCGGTGATCGATGCTAGATATGATAAGATAGTCAGCTTTATTAAGTGAACACAGCAGGTTCCAGTCGAACAATTAATTTTTAACAGTACAGTAACCATGCAAACATTTTCAATTCGCTATGTTCTCGAGTTAATTTTTAGAAGGAGATGGAGGGAAAGGAAAATAAATTATCAAGATTGTGTGTTCACAAGTTTTTTATAGACGGAAATTGAGGGGGGAGGGGAAAGATTGAGTTTTTTATCCTTCAGTGATAATTTAGAAGGAAAGAGATCCCCTTTTATTTTATTTCATTTCTTTTCTTTTCAACTCAAAAATATATACAACTTAATTACTTCTTTTTTTTCTTTCTTTCTCTTCACTTTCTTTTCCTTTATTTTCTTCCTTAAAAAACTCGATAAAAGCGTTTATGAGAAATAATTTTCTAAACCATGACCGTGAACCTAAAGTTTTAACTTTCGGTTTATTAGTTATTAATTTTATTATCTTTAAATTATTTAAAATTGCCAAAAGGTTATCATACAAAAGAGTAATTTTGATGCAAATATTTTATGGGAAATAATAATAAGCTAAAGTAAAAAAGAATATAACTATAATGTGTCTTCCATTACGTATTGAATTAATAGTTAATTACGTGAGTGGTCCTTAATTTTTCTTAAATTTGCAGATTAGTTCTTTAAGTATCAAAAATGCATGGGTGTTCCTTATTTCATCAAAATGTTACAACGGTGATCCTTTACCATAACTTTAGTTAAAGTTGACTATTAATCAAAAAAAGTTTTAATCATTTAGCTTATTAACCTCATTATCAAACACAAATACCTCTAAATCATTTAGAAATTGGGGATGGTATGGGGGTCCAAATAACTCTTCATGGTGTAAGGATCAACCCTGTGGATGCAAAAAGTTCAATTCACAAACATAAGGGGGTCAATGTTGATGGTTTTTCGGTTGTTAAGCCGCTGTCACCCATGGTGGTGCGATCTCTAGCCACCGATGGCATGAGGGGTGATGCATGGTCTAGTCAACTCGTCTTGATGAGGGGAAGAAGATTCAAGTGTCGCCTGTCACTTTCTCGAGGATACATGCCCTAATGTGAAGGTTTCTTCTTCGGAAAACCGTAATATGGGTCAATCGCCGCTGCCGTCGGCCATTCAATCACTAGATCTATTTCGAGTGTTTCTTGTTTGCACTCGGAAACGACCACCTCCGCCACTGCCGTTGAATTTCCCCTCACCCCTCTCCTTTGGTGCTTCGATTTGTTCATGTTTCTATTTTTGTATTGGTTCTTGAACATTGATTTCAATTTTCTTGAACAGTGGTTTCGTTTTTCTGTATTGGTTCTTGAACGGTGATTTCGATTTTATAAAGGAGCAATAGATGTTAAGAGGGGTGGTTTCGATTTTCTTCTTCAATTTAGGTTTGATTCAAGCGAATATGTTTGATTTCCGGTCATGGTTAAAACGAATCAGGACTTCGGTTGGTGTGTGTTGTAATATTCCGAAATTTCATTATGACCTAATTATTGGTAAAATAGGTGTTTATATGGTTCTAAAGATTGTGTATCATATTAGTAAAATAGAAATAGCATATTATAGTTAAATTGGAAATTTATTGTTTTAAAAGTGATATTAGTTATTTAATGATATTTGACTATGAAATATTAAAAGTAATGCACAAGTACAATTGGTTGAAGCTTTAAATAATTGGTATTAAAAATGTTATGAGTTGTGGGTATTATGTGTAAAATTGGTGAAACCTTGAGGTCATTTATGTTAAGTTAGAAACTTCAAGGGACTAGGTGAGTAAAAATGGCAATTTATAAGCCCCAAACCCCAAAAAGTTTGGCCATTTGGGGGGATTTTCTCTGGAAAAATCGAGAGAAGGGAGAAGAGAAGGAGAAGTTGAGGAAGAAGATGGAATCATGGGAAGATCATGAAGGTTGTTTCTTGTATTGACTTTAAGGTCAAAAATTGATGTGTTCTACCAATACTTCTACCTTGGAGGCCTTGAGTTGAATCAAAATGGAAGCTTGACAGAGATGATTCATCATTTCAAGTAAGTATCATAGCTAAATCATGTTTCATGTAGTGTTTAAAGTTATATTTGGAGGTTAATTGAGGCTTTGTTTGACTTTATTAGTCAAATGGGTCAAAACCCATCAAGTTGAGTTCAATCCTCATGGGTTATGTTAGATACTTGTTTATTATGTTATTGGAACTGATTTTATGATCAAAGAAGTTCTTAGAAGTTGTGAATATGATTTGATTAAGTATTTTGATGTTTGTTGACTTTAGTAGTCAAATGGGTCAAAAATCTTCATATGGGAGATTAATCACCAAGTTTAAGTTGTATTGTAGTTAGAAGGTTGTTTTGGATGTGTTTTGGTGAATAGAT
>JAUEJL010085754.1:0-14772 GCA_032274825.1 Drosophyllum lusitanicum
CAATGAACTTTGTCTTAGTTACCATTGTATACAACCAACTTTAAAATTTTAAAAATAATACAATTAACTTTCATAATACCCTCATTGTATGCAAATAATTTTTTTATGATATAGACCTGTATAATTTGTATAGTAGATTATTATTTGTGTCTTGTACAGTAAAAATATTTTATTGTTTAAATATAATTAAAACGTCAAATAGAAGTAGATGTGTTATATATAGTTATTTTGTTTGGTTAAGTTTTCATGTTTATATAAACCTAACATCGTAATACTAAACGGCTAATTATTTATCAAGTATAGTTAATTAGTTACTTATTATGATTATTATTTCTTCTTATTATTTTTATTATTTTATCGTATTTACACTTACATTTATTGGTTATTAATATTCGTTAATTATTATTTATAATTAATGAATTATTTCTAATTAATAACATTATTTTATTATTTAAATATATTAGATTCAGAAACGTGGTATTATGATACAAAGATACATGATTATATTTCTTGTACAAGTCATGAAGTCATCAATCATTACAATTAGACATTAAGGTCAAGTCTTTATTAGTTATAATTAAAAATAATTTAAACTGTTTAGGATATGTTTTAAAATAATAAAACAAATTTTTTGCTTAAATATGCTATTTTGAAATGTTTATTGATGATAAATATGATATTTGTAAATTAGGGTGGACATATACAATATTTTAAGGTATAAAAATGATGTTTATGAAATTTTCTCTAGAAATTTTGATTAAAACTAAAGTCAGAATTGAATCCAATTTTAACTAAAAATATTTATAATTTGATTTAATATCTACCAAAGTAAATAATTAAAATTATATAATTAATATTGATTTATTAAATAAATTATTAAAACTTGAAAGTTCTATATAGATATAAGCTTTATTCTTTAAATATGATGGATGATATCAGACTAAGTTTATTTATTAGACCATGAGTAACATCTATCTTTCTTCTGTTACCCAAATGTCATATTAACATCATATTATTTTTTCTTCCTTTATTTCCCTTACCCAAAATACAACTATAGTCTAACACAAAGAACCTAATATTTTTCCTCCCTTTACTTTGTCTTACACAACAACAAAAAAGGAAAGGAACGGGTGAGGTCAGATTGGGGAAACCGAAGGTTAACCCGAAGGAGGGCGTATCGGTGTTCCGGACCGAAGCCGAGGCACCTGATAGTCACCCGAAGCCCTTCGGGTGTACCGCTAATCATGTTCTTAAGAGAAAATGATATATCCTCCTAATTTTTGTTTCTACTTCATCCTCTTACCTATTCAATGTTTGATATGTGTAATGCACTAATTTTCTTTCCTCATATCATCCTTTGATTTTAAAACTTATCTTGATCAAGTGAATAGGAGGATAAGTAAAAACAACAAGTAGGAGGATATATCATTTCTCATTTATTAAACATAGCATGGCACTAAATATTTTTTGTGGGCCTACAAAATCTTACCCATTGAAACAAAAAGGCCTGATACTCTGGTAAGCCCACTTTAGTTTGGGCCTCGAACCTGTCCCTTAAATTCATTTGGAAACCCTAAATCTTTACGACTTTAGGTTGTGTACACAGGTTTCGCAAGGAGAGAAGCAGCGATTCGTCATCCAATATACACTACCTGCGACAATGGCGACTCAAATGAGCAAAAAGCGAAAGGTCAGTACGGTCAATCACCGTTACAACTTTATGTTCTGTGTAATTTTGTGTTAGATCTTATCGTGATTTGTTTCTGGGTATCAGTTTGTAGCTGATGGCGTGTTCTTCGCCGAATTGAACGAGGTCCTTACCAGGGAGCTAGCAGAGGACGGTTACTCCGGCGTCGAAGTTAGGGTTACGCCTATGCGTACAGAGATCATCATCAGAGCCACCCGTACCCAAAACGTCCTTGGTAAACTTCTATATGCGTTTTTTCTAATGTAATTATACGCTCAAATAATTAATTTTAATAAATTAACTGGTAATTTGTTGGTAGGGTGAAAATCATACTAATTGGCATCTTGGATGAATATTTATTTGACTATAATGAATATGTGATTTCATTTGGGCCATGATTTTATTTATAATCTGAATTATTTTAGTTGCGAGGCAATCAACTATTTTAGATTGAAATATACAATTAGATCCATCTACTGCTTCACACAATTGTCGATTTGTCTCAATTTATCATAGAATGAGCTTTCATCTGTTAATTTTATTTTAGCCTGAAGCCTTTTGGTTTTTTATTGTCATCTTTTGACTATGACTTATTGTTCTTATCAAATAAGCTAATAGTCTTGGGTTTGCATTTTGAGACCTTTTTTTTACAAGGTATGATGTTTGTGTTAAAAGGGAAAATAGTCATACTTTGAAGCCTCATAAGCGAACAATGTATTGCCTTTTATTGGTGGTAAGGGAGAAGAAACCGAACAGGGGTGAGATATTTGTAATTTGTAAACGATGGTACACTCTTTTAGATTGCACATTTGTTCCTTTCTAGTTCAAGTAGTAATCAGGTTTTTAAAGATCAGTTTTCATAAGACAAGATGTTCAAATTCTATGGTTAGTGATGAAACTCTGTCTGGGAATTTCAAGTTATGCCTGATATTGACATTTACCAAGTAAGATAAGATGCGGTGTTGTAAAACTTGGCCTAGGCAGCCAAGTACTCTGGGAGTACTCGGAAATCGGACACCTACTGGGCCTAATTACTCAGATTTGGTCAAACTCAGTCCAACTGTCAATGGAAGTAAATTTTTTTTTTCCAAAGGCATGCTGTATACACGCATTGTATTGTTTAACCTAGTCAATTATCTCTCTTCCGCCATTTTTCACTACTAAAAAATGGATTGCCTCTCCCACCTTTTCTCATAATTGTCGACTATACGGTGCATTTTGAAGTTTTCAACAATTATGTTTGTGTTTCTAACATATTTTTGGGTCCAATGAACAATTATATTTATATTTGACTATTTATGAACATGTGATGTGTATAATTTTGAAATTTATATATAAAAAATTCCAATCCTGGTACTCCCTAACTAGGCCAAATACTCACTACTCCCCACTACTGCTCCACTACCGCCTAGCGAATTTTACAACATTGATAAGATGGCAATGAATTGATTTATGTTGTTGCTTAGGCTATACGAAGATTAATCATGAAGGACAGCCATTTTTGTCAAGATGGAAGACTTAACAGCATAATATATTTATTACAAGTTTCCGTTTATGAGTTTGTCTGTTTTCCTTGTAGTTCTTATTGAATGCAAACTTTGACAAAATTGTCATTAGATGTTCTATTACCAAGTTCATTTACTTATTGAACCTGATTTTCCAGGTGAGAAGGGAAGGAGGATAAGGGAGCTGACATCTCTTGTTCAGAAGCGATTTAAGTTCCCTGAAAACAGCGTGGAGCTGTACGCCGAAAGGGTTAACAACAGAGGGCTCTGTGCTATTGCCCAGGCTGAATCTTTGCGTTACAAGCTTCTTGGAGGACTTGCTGTCCGCAGGTTATTGATTCTTTTTATTTCAACTTCTAATCTGTCCACATATTGGTGTGGTGTTCCAATTTTCTTGCAACAGAGGGCTCTGTGTTCCAATTTTTTGGTTTCTTTTTTCTTTGTTCCTGCTTTATGGCTTTGTCTGATTGCTTTATACTTAAGTAACTTGTTATTTGGCCAGAATGATACTTATTTCCGATGACCCAAATAACCTGATTTTCTATTCGATTTTTTTAGGGCTTGCTATGGTGTTCTGAGATTTGTGATGGAGAATGGAGCAAAGGGATGTGAGGTATGTAATTATATGATTATTCCTTTATTGTCTTTTGTGCAACAGGTTTTTACTTTACTCAGCACCGTTTATCAATCTCAGGTGATTGTCAGCGGAAAGCTTAGAGCTCAGCGTGCTAAATCAATGAAGTTTAAGGACGGGTACATGGTGTCATCTGGTCAACCCGTGAAGGAGTACATTGACTCTGCTGTGAGGCACGTGCTTCTTAGACAGGTAAAGTCATCCGTTCTCTGTTTTTATTGTTTTTAGTTTTCATAAAAAAACCAACGGATAACTTACAATTCTTTAAAACTGTTTCAGGGTGTTCTTGGTATCAAGGTTAAGATCATGCTTGACTGGGATCCTACGGGCAAACTCGGCCCCAAGACTCCGTTACCTGACAATGTTGTTATCCATATGCCTAAGGATGATGTTATTGCTCTTCCACCAAAAGAAGTTGAGGAATATAGGCCACCAATAGTTGCTGATGAGCCCTTGCCTATGCCCATGTCGGTATCTGTCTAAAGCTCGGTAAAAAACAAGATTAGGAATCTATGTATACCTTAGACTTCCCGAGTTATCGAAGACAAATTTTCTGTCTGCCTGTTGAGTTTTTGCTTGGATCAATCGTTTATCATTTTGGACTGCTCTCAAATTTTTGAATTTATGTTTATGATCAAATTTATTTCTGAAGAATTTTAGCGGGGATGTCATTTTTTATATTTAAAATTCTTTCACTTTAGAATCTTAACTTATGATTTCGACATAATTAGTATTAGAGTAAATTACACTTTTGGTTCTAGTTGTTTGAAATTAATTTTGCTGACAGGTGATCATTACTTGCGAGCCGGTCCAACCTTATTCAACCCCATGTTAAATATTAATAAAATATATATATTAAATAAGAGATTAAGAGATAGAAAGAGAGAAGAAGAAAAAAAAAGATAAACCCGTGACGGGTTCACCAACTAGACGGGCTCCCAACCGTACCCCACCCCATCACCAGCGATGGTGTTCCCATCGGGCTGTGAAAGTAACCTGCCATGGGGTAGCCTCCGATGCTGGTGGTCTTAGTAAGATATGATACAAATGTGACCCTTTTATTTATTTGTCTTGGGAGTTGGAATACTGACTCGTGTTTCGTGTATGGGAGAGACAAGAAAACTACTTGCGTAACTCACTTGAAGGATGATACATTGTTATTTTGTTAATAGGTTTGTGAGTCAATGATAGGTTTACGGGTTGACCAGTGAAATTTACATACGACTCAAAGACGATGTTATTATTTATGGGTTATACGTGGTAACCGAACGCTGCATGTTTTATTATTCATATAAGCTTAGAAACGTTTATTTTTGTATTAGGTTTGTGTGAATGGCTTATTAGTTCTTAATGTTGGTTTCTTATTATAATTTAGTCACTAACATAAGCTTTCAAAAATATTTAGTGAAATCAATTAACTAAGAAGCTCAAATTCTAAACCCCAAAAGCACGTTATCGTGTTTATTTGCATCAAAATAAATGACGTAACTTGTATGATTCAACAAGTGCTTGTGATTAGATACTCCAGTTGTTTGGCACACCACCCTAGCCTCCCTCCATGCCCACGAAGCATATTCCGGTAGCACACACATGCCGAAGAGGGATGGGTGAAGGAGCTGATGGAGCCGACTGTTGCGAGGGAGCCTACCGTTTGAAAATTAATTTATAAAAAGTTTTTCGTATAAATGTTAACCCTTTCCCACTCAATTTTTACACTACAAAATATACATTTCCTACAACTTTTTCAACATCTTTCTTTACTAAAAACCAACTCTCAAATGGATCGTAGCAAGGGGGAAGCTTTGGATTCAGGTTGTAACCAAGGCAAGGGAAAAGCTTCGAGTTCGGTTTCTTAACTGAACAACAAATTTTGCCACCTTAAACCTAGTTTTATAGATATGAACCTCAACCCAACACCCACCCGTTCAATACTCAACCTATTATCCTCTACCGACTCTATTTTAATACAACCGAACGAATGATTTGAACCGTTTTAGACGCGTAGAGTGAACCACAAAATGATAATACCAATGAGGAGCACGATGTTGAAACCATACCTGAGACAAAAGGATACTCATCCTACATCAACCGATATGCCCTTAGGCACGACCATACATTACATAGAAATCACACTTGGAATCCAACGATCTGGAATCACCGGTCAACACCACATCAAAGATGGTGACGAAAAGAAGGCGTGTTGGAGAGGACGCTGATAAAAGGGGTCTGACGCCGAGCAAACAATAACCCAAAAAGAGGAGGTTGTGTTAGCAAGGGCGTGGAAATTCTAGTAATGCTCAACGAAGGTGTAAATTCTAGTTGTGGGTTCTTGAATCTTCTCAAGAATGAACGGGTACAAAGGATCGAAATATCCATGAAGTTAATTCTAAGTGGAAGTAGATGTAAAAAAATTCAGTATTTTAATGAGATATACAACAAATTGTTGTCTGAACATGGAAACGGTGCAAATGATGCAAACATACAAAGATGTCGTGCCTCTGATGGATTGGTATTTTCAAGCTCCTAAAAGGACAAAGATGTTCAAACCAACACATAGACAACATCCTTGGATGCGCACATTTCCGTCGATGAAACGAAGATGACGATGAGCTTGAACCAAATGAGCTAGTAAGACCGTAGAGAAAAAGAAAAAAGCGGCATCTGCATCATTACTCTCGTAAAGATTGAGAATGAACGACTTCTTGAGAGAGAGAAAGATAGTCACACGGAGAGTGAAAAGGCGATGAGAGGGGTGGGGGCTTTTGTTTATTTATTTTTATTTTTATTATTATTATGTTCTTTTACAATCCATATTTGTCACCTTTAATTAGGGGCTTCTTGTCCTTATACTGTCATCCTGGATGCAACATAGTTGTATCCTCTTTTTCTTTCTCATTTAGCCTTTTGTGACCATGTAACAATGTCATTCTAATCAAGCACTAGCCTATCGGTAACTATCTCTTCTATGACTAGCCTTTTTTAGTAGAAACCGAGCCCAATTTAACTTTGGGGAGGGAGGGGGAGGGGGGGTTAATTTACTAGTAGTGGGTGGTAAGGTAGCTTTGTTACGTCTTTATCTTTAATCTTTAATATATATTAAAAAAGTAGATTTATGACATTATCTAATTATTTTTGGAATATCTTTTACCAATTAGAATCTCCTAACTTATTTTCTAAAATGGCTAACAACTATCATTGTAAATCTCTGAGTATATCAACTTTCTTTCTCCATCTTCCGATTTTTATGATGTTTCTTGATTTGTTATCGATATATGAATTTATTGTATATTTAAGATTTCACACCATAAATATTTAAAATTTACATCCCTTTATTTATACTAGTACTCCATTAAAATACTATACCAATAGAAATGATCATTTACATGAAAAAAGGTAGATACCCTTAGGTATAAAGGGGAAGTGGGTGATAACAAAGACATATAGTATCCATCCAAATAAATAAATTTTTAAATAAAAGACTATTCCTATAATTTTATATAACCAAAATGACCAATGGTTAACTCACAAAATACATATAGAAAACTATATAAAAAGGCCAAGGCCCATAATAAAAAAGCCCATCTAGTAAAATTGGTTCTGGGTTCATCTCTCAAGAATCACTTACTCGTGTAACATTGTCTCATACGGCGCCCTACCCATCCATCCACATCGTCTCTCCGATCTCGCTTTATCGTCTCTCCGATCTCGCTTTATCGTCTCTCGCCGTTTCGTTTTTCTCCGGTAAATTCACATGCCCCCTGCTATACTTCTATCTCTCTTTCTCATCTTACTTTTTCGTATTCCAGTTAATCTGCGTTTTTCATGTTTCGATCCACGTCATAATGAGAACAGAATTAGGGTTTTAGAATATGTAGAAATAAAACGTGCGTCTGTAATGATTTTGTTCAGTTTTATAACTGATTTTATACTCCCTTCGTCGAAATGGAAGTTCATTTGGTTTTGCAGGGAAGGGGTTATGGCGTTGGTGTTGTTGACTGCTTAGATTTGTTTAACTATGATTGAAACGTGTTTGTTGAATTTTGATTGCGCCACCACTCCGTTAGCCTGTGTTTGATTTCTGGTAGCTTTAGACGTCCAATCTTGTGGTGTAGTTTCGTTTGGAGAAGCACAAATTTTAAATCAGTTTTGATGTTGAAGTGGTGCTTTTGATCCCAATTTTAAACTGCAGTTTTCATTAAGTATTATATCTTCTGTTAGTTGAAAGTTGTTGACTTGTTTCAAACGATTGCTTTTCTACTTACATGGCTACAATAACCCTTTGTCATCAATGGTTGTCATTTTAGTTTGTTAAGAATGCATTCATACCTTATGTCTGGCTGGCCGCTACCCGCTGTGATTATTGTCAGTCTTCTTTTATGCCACGTTTTCGTCACCACTTCTGATACCCAACTAGCTTACTGATGCTATTAGCACCATTTAGTCACAATTTACTACTTAAAACATTAACGTGGGGACTTTTTTAGTGGGAACGCTTCATAAGGCCATCTAAGCTACTTTTTTATTGGCAAATCACCATAGGGGGTCACCCACCGACCGGTCCCATGATTAACATGGAGGCGGTAAATAGCATAACCCACAGCTAAAGGGCGTGTGCCAAGGTTTGATCCTTGGACCTCCACGACATATTCCATGTCCCCTACCGCTAGGCTAACATGTGGGCTACCTTGTGTCGTTAAATTACGGATCTGATCATCTCCCTATGTATTTTGTTTGTCTGCTTTACCCTTTTCTTTTCCATTTGAACGTATTTTTTTCTCTAATGCGGAGCATATGCTCTTTTGGTTGATAGTAGATGGATCCTCAGTTTCTTCCTAGCTTAAAATAAAAAAGATTCAGCATATTTTTTTGCTTAATGTTTAGATCATATATTACCCAAAATTGAATGTTTCCGCATTCTATTAAGGAAAATAATAAGAAACAACTGCATATACCCAAGAATTTTGAAACTGAGTTGTGAACCAAAAACGGTAGAAGTGTTCCATGTTTAAATCTATAAGAGGCAATTAAGACTTTTAATAGATCCGTGTAAGTAAAAGTTACGAACTTTTGACATATAATATGGCCATCATTTAACTTCCGAAGTAAAAAGTTGATAAGATGTGATTCATCCCTACAACATTTTGGAATCAAGATGATAACAAGTAAAATTTCAATATGTTTGATACCAAAGTACACATCTTTGCTTGATTGTGGAATAACTAGGCTAAATGCAAATTTAGTAAGTGCGCTTTGAGGTAGACTTTTTGTTTGAGTAAGAGTAGAACATGTAGCCAGATAAATATGATCATTTGGAGTGGTGGTGTGCTGGTATGTTTCAGGATTTTATAGTTTAAGTATTTTGTTTATTATGTATACACTATTAACATAGGAGCTGGTTTTTTTTATTATCTGGATTTAAGTAATTAACACTCTATACTTTTTGCCCTTTTGGTAGTGCTTGATGCTGGATTGCTGGTTATATAACTTGTGAATTTTCGTGAGAAAGGATCACGATGGCAAACTACTCAGGAAAGGGTGCACCTTCAAATGGATCTGTATATGTTTGTAATTTACCCCCTGGGACAGATGAAGATATGTTAGCTGAATTCTTTGGCACAATTGGCTTGCTAAAGGTATGGGTTCTGAAAAGGTATTTTTTTACCTGCATTTTTTTTGCATTGTTGAATCATACCTTAATTTTTTGTTATTTTTCAAAGACATTTTGTGCCTTTATTGGTTTCTATGTTTTTTTAACTGTATAGAAAGACAAAAGAACTGGCAGACCGAAGGTATGGTTATATCGAGACAAGGTAACAAACGAGCCTAAAGGAGATGCTACAGTAACATATGAGGATCCGTACGCTGCACAAGCTGCTGTAGAATGGTTCAACAACAAAGATTTTCATGGGACTGTTATTGAAGTTTTCATGGCAGAATCGAAAAATTCACATAGTGTGGTAGCACCACTTGTTGAACCGAGTTTGGTCAGTGATGTTGGACCGGATGGAAGTGGTTGGGACACGAGTGAGGGTGCAGGAAGAGGTAGAGGTCGTGGTGACGCTTCTGGAAAACCTCCTACAAAAGCATGGCAACAAGATGGTGACTGGATGTGTCCGAATACAAGGTCCGTGACATGACATTGGTGAGCAGCTTATTCTGGCTATTTTTAACATACTAACCCTACATTAAACTTTGTAGCATTTTATGTATATGTATTAATAATTGCTATCTTATGTGGGGGCAGTTGTACGAATGTAAACTTTGCATTTCGTGGTGTATGCAATCGTTGTGGAAGTGCCAGGCCCGCTGGTGCATCTGGCGGTGGCGGAGGTGGTGGTGGTAGGGGTCGGGGTCGTGGTGGCCCTGATTCAGGTGGCGGTCGAGGTGGAGTTGGTGGTCCTACAGGCCTTTTTGGTCCTAATGATTGGTCTTGTCCAATGTAAGTATGTAGAAGCACATGTTGAGTTCATTAGTAATTACATTATCCTTGTTTTTGAAGAAGGGCGAAGATTATTTTACAAGTATGTATGTACTTACTTGATGGAAGTTGAAAAGCAACTAATACATGTATTACATCATCTTGTCTGATTGTTGGACTGTTTTTGCAGGTGTGCTAACATCAACTGGGCAAAGCGCTTAAAATGCAACATTTGCAACACTAATAAACCTGGTGTTAGTGAGGGGGGTGTGAGGTATTACTAATGAACTCAAAAATCTCTTTCTTGCATCTATCGGTATTTGCATAGCACCTTGTCGACTGGATCAGACATTCGATTACTTATCTAATAATGGTGTTTTTGTAATTATAGAACACTTATAATGTTTTCAAAAACGAAGAAAAAAGTGTTTACTTGTTTACAGGTGAATTCATACATGATACGTGTGTTTTTTGTATGTAGAGGAGGACGTGCTGGTGGGTATAAAGAACTTGATGAAGAAGAACTAGAAGAAACAAAGCGACGTAGGCGGGAAGCTGAAGAAGTAAGATTCATTATTCTACATTCACGAAAATTAATTATCTGCAATGCACGTTCATGTTCTTACTATGCAATTTCAGGATGATGGTGAGATGTATGATGAATTTGGAAACCTGAAAAAGAAGTTTCGTGTCAAAGCACAACAAGCTGAAGTTGGTCAGGTGTTGCCTGGAACTGGACGTGCAGGCTGGGAGGTTGAGGAACTAGGTACTGCTTTGTGGTTTTGACTTCTATTTATTTTTGAACTATTTACTAGCATGTAAAAAGGGTAGGGCATAACTAATTCACCGTAAATGTTATTGGCTGAATTATGATGATCGACATATACAGTTTCCTGAAATGGATCAAGAAATTATGTCATGCAATATTTGTGTACTCGGTTTTGCAGGAATGAGTGAGAGTGATAAAAGAGAAAGAAGCCGAGACAGAGGGAGGGAAAAAGAGGAAAGAGAGAGCAGTAAGAATAGACGTAGGAGCAGAAGCCGCGATAGGGATAGGGGTCGGGAAAGAGACCGAGATCGGGATTACAATTACGACAGAGACAGAGAATATGGCCGGGAAAGGGACCGTCACAGGTATCATCACTGATTGTTTAAGGAGATTTGTGTTTTAAGATTTTGGGATTGTGAAGCACTTGTATTCTGGTCTTTTTCTTGGACAAAGTTGATTGTTTCTATCATATGGATTGTTGTTTTAGCAAACAGTTATGACTTGAAATCATTTTGGTTCTGAGATGAGGTGTTATTTCAGTTAATTCAGAGCTGATTTATGTTTTTTTATGAGCATCAGGTGTCAAATTAGTAATTAAACTTAATTAAATAATTAGGTGTTTAACATATGTGATGGAAAATTTGGCCAAAATGTATGACAACTTAATGAAGATTGTTGCCCCTTCTTTTTCATTTGTGTATTGTATTTTTGGTAACGATTTAAAAGATGTATCAAGATAATGGTTGTGGCTTTTGACTTGAGTTTTTAATTTTTATCTTGTCTTAACCTCTCGTTTGGTTGGTTAGAATTTTTATTTTTTTTAAAACTAGAATTTAGTGGTGTTTTAGGGCTGTCTTCGATAAAAAAAATGTTTTACTTTCATCTATCTAGCGATTTCTGCTACTAAAAAGATTCCCGTCTTGTTCAAAAAAAAAAAAACATTAAATCTTATTAGAAAACCATTAGATTTGGTTACATTGGTTTTTCCAAAAAGACTTAAGTTTTTTTAATGATTAAATCAATTTTTATAATACTTAATGACTATATATATATGTATGTATGTATGTATGTATGTATGTATATATATAGGGGAAGGTTTATGCGAGAAGTTTTAAAATTGCGAGAAGTGCGAGAAGCAGTGTTTTCAAAACCAAACCGGACCGGACCGGTTCAAACGAGAACCAAACATGCCTATGGTTTAAAACAGTCCGGAAAACCGTCCTTAAAAAAACCGGCCAGTTATCAAAGAACCGGTGAACCGTTGAACCGGAAATTTGTTTGAAATCCTACTGTTTTTCGATCATAAGGCTCCGAAGTAGAAAAGGTTTGGATGTTCGATAACAATAGTTCTCATCTTTCAATTATTACAACCTATAGCTAGTAACTTATGAGTAGCTACAAACAATAATTCTCATATTCAAGAACTATTTTATTTTTTATATGTTTTATGAAAGTATATTTTTAGAAATCAATATATTTTTTTGTTTTTAAATAATTATAACATCATACGGTTTTTCCTTCCGGTTTAACCGGTCGGACCAGTCAGACCAATAAACCAATAGGGTGACGGTTCAACGCGCAGTCCAGTTTTCAAAACATTGCCGAGAAGCATTACAAGTCATCGATTGGTGTTTAATCTAATGGTTTATATTAATTATGATTAATATTTTTTTCTTAATTCAAAAGGTTAATTTAGTAAACATAAAATTTTCTCTTTCCAATTAATTATTTCTCCTCTTATTTCTCCTATCCTAACTCTCTTTCTACGTCCATATCTATTTAAAAAAGAGAGATGCTTTTTTATTTGTTAAATATGAATGTTGACAAAGGAACAATGTTGAAAAACCATAAAAATTTATTGTTCATGTTAACAAGTGAACCGGTTAGAAATCTCATTGAACCCAATGTTTACTAGTGAACAAATATATAAACAAAAGTTCAAACTTTGTCCACTGTGTTTTACATGCATTGTGTTCACGGGAGAAAAAAAATACATATATTAACAGAAATTCAAACACCATCTGAACAACAAATGAACCGTGTTTACTAGTAAAAAAATATATAAAAAAACCACAGAAACCTACGGTTAGTGAACAACACAAATAAACCTAACATTAGTTCGTGTTCACTCATGAACGAGTACAAAAACATTCTAAACTTATGTATACCCATTGGAATGATAATCAGTTAACCACAAAAATCCACATTCTAGCTATGATACATATCATAAAATTAATTTTATTAGTTTAAGAACATATAGCAAACAAAAAAACTAAAAACTCTATTTACTTGAATTAATAAAATAATTAATGAAAGAACCCAATTCATGGGTAGTCGCCAATTGGGGCGGCGAAAAACATTTTGTTCGGTGGCAATTTTGCATTAAAAATTACACAAATGAAACTTCTTGATAGATTTTCTCTTCATCATTTGATCAATGGCAAAAAACGCAAGTAGAGAAAGGATTCTACAACCCAACGATTGGGGGGTTGCGGTAGAGGAGTAGCGGCAAGAAGTATTAGAAACAGTGGACTTTGTGGTAGTGCTTGGGGAATGATGATTTAGTGACTTGTAGGCAGCACGGTGGAGATTCGGAGATCTACAGTGAATTTAAGAGAAGAAAATAGGGGGAGGCAATTAATAGCAGAATATTCTGCATGGGTGGGGGCTGGTAATTTAATTATGGTCTTGATTTGAGAAAGGGAAATGTGATTGAGAGCAAGTTGGCGATAGTGGGGATTGTCAATTGTGTGAGGTTTGCGGCCATATGTTTGAAATAGCCGAGAGGAGAGATGGTAGATGAACTTAGGAAGGAAGAGAGAAAATAGGGGATTTGTTAATTAAGGTAGGTATTTGTTGGGATAAATGTACCATAATACCCTTTTGTATTTATTTTAATAACATATACTTTCTAAATAATTACAAAAATGTCATAATCATTTACATCCATTGATTTAATGATCTCGTGGTTTTAATTACTTCTCGCATTTCTCGCAAAAAAATAGTTTCTCTCATGAACCTCCCCCCCCCTCTCTCTCTATATATATAGGGGTCAGTTCAAATGAGAATTGTTTTCGTACGAGAACTGCGAAAGCTAATTATAACCATTGATAAAAAAGATGCAGAGTCTAGATTAAAAAGTTGTTAATGAATAACCTTAAAGTAATCAAACTTATCCTTAATTAATTAAGGGCAATTGGGACATTTTCACATTACCCTCACTTTTTTTAAACTAATATATCTATCAAACGGAAAAGTGTTAAATTAAGAAAATTATACCAAATTAACGAGAAAACTATGCTATTTAATTTGAGACCGATCATGTTATATTTTTTTGGATTTTTTTTTTGTGTTTGCTGGGATTTTTTTAGTAAAAGTCTCGACATGTGCACATGTGCAAATATATGCACGTGTGCATATTCACAGATTCACCTAGTTTTTTCAGCACAAATGTAGATATGCACGCGTACAAATAGACGCATGTGTGCATATATGCACATGTGCATATGTCGAGACCTGTGTTAAAAAACCCAGTAAACGCGAATTTTTCCCCAAAAAAATATAGCAAGATCGGTCTCAAATTAAAGGGCATATTTTTCTCGTTAATTTGGTATAATTTTCATAATGTAACACCTTTTCGTTTGCTGGATATATTAGTTTAAAAAAGAGTGGGGGTAATATAAAAATGTCCAAACTACTCTTTTGATTTAAAGTTAAATAAAAAGACAAAAAATTAAATGATTGGCCGAGAATGATTCT
>JAUEJL010085765.1:0-14771 GCA_032274825.1 Drosophyllum lusitanicum
CGAACGACGGCGGACGACGGTGAACGACGGCGGATGACCAACGACGGCGACAACGAACGAACGACGGCGGACGACGGCGGATGACCAACGACGGCGGACGACGAACGACGGAGGACGACGAACGACGAACGAAACACAGGATTTAGAAATCCCTCATCGGTAGCATGTTTATTTTCTTTCTCTTTTTTTCATTTAATTTATTTGTGTGTTCTTCATCAACTCTTTTATTAGTTTTGAAAATAAATTTTGGAAACAATAAAATAAGAACAAAGGTCTCTAATTATAAAATAGGATAAATTACATAATAATACAATAAATTTTGCATAAGTTATTGTTGCATGTAACGAACTTTATCTTTTGTAAATAAATACAATCAACCTTCATAATTCTCATATTATATTTTATACGAAGAAAATTGAGGTAAAGTTTATTGTATACAGTGATAACTTAAAACGAGATATAGAAAAAGGTTGTCCATATAAAATGAGATTATTATGAAAGTTGATCGTATTTATTTACAAAAAAAAGTTTATTGCATACAATAATAACTTGGGCAAATTTCATGAAAATACCATAAACTTTGCTTAATTATTATTGTTTACAACAAACTTTTTTTTCTTAAGAATAATACAATCACCTTTCATAATACTTCCATTGTATGCAAACAACTTTTTTGTGTGTCTGAATTTTGGTTACCATTGTATAAAATGAACTTTGTCTTAGTTCTCATTGTTTATAATAACTTGCATACAATGAAAGAATTATGAAAGTTAATTATATTGCTTTTAAGAAAAAAAAAGTTAAATGTATACAATAGTAACTAATACAAGTTTATTGTATTTGTATATAGTTTACCTTAAAAACTTATGCAAATTCATTTTATTTGGTGTAACAAACCCCATTAAAATAAGGTGATAAAAATATAACATGGTTCTACAAATTGTTTTACTAGAGGCGATGATTTGTGTTGGTATATGAGAGTGTGTTGGTGGTTTGGTGTGTTTTCAATAAATGTACGGATATTTAAAAGTATATCGTTTATTTATGAAATTTTTTAAAGTTTAAGTAAGTAGGAGAGAAAATATTTTATGTTTTATAAGTTTAAATTAAGATATTAAGAAAATAGAGTGAAATAGTGAATAATTATTCTATTTTATTTTGATTATATGAGCTATTTAAAAAATTAAAAATGTTTACACACTCTAGTTATAGGTTATCCAGAGATTTATGAGTTCTACTTATATACATTTTATAATAATTAAGTTAAATATTTATTATAATAGAATTTTAAAATGGAAGGTTTGGTTATTAAAATAGTTTTTAATAATTAAGTTAATTTAAATTGACTTGACTTTTTTAAATATGGAAGATTTAGTTATTAAAATGGAGTATAATAATTAAGTTACTCCATTTAATAGTTTCAATTTACTTTATATGAGGGATAAATTGGTAATTTTAAAATACTTAAAATTTAAGAGTATAAGCAAAAGTTTTAAATGCTTTATAATATAGTATCTATATAAATAAGACTTAAATCCTCAACCTTATAAAAGGAGGAACATTTTAATCACTCCTTGATACGGCTAAGCCAAATGCAGTTTTTCCTTGTAACTTTCTAAGTCATCTTTTTCATTCTCAAATTAACTTACTTAGTATTAATATCGTAAAAAACAATTAACCAAATATGAACAAACATTCGGACATTAATGTCGCATATTAGTGTTCAAACGCGGTATTCAAATTTAGACTTGTAATCTCTTAAGAAACAAACAACACCTGAACACGGTATTCAAATTTAGACTTGTAATCTCTTAAGAAACAAACAACACCTGAACACGGTATTCAAATTTAGACTTATATGTTTCTTGGAAGCGGTTTGCTTTAAAAAACTATGTTGATTGAGAACAATCTATGGTAAAAAATTATACAGGTTTCACTGTTTCCACATTCCATTTATTTACAAAACAAATATTTTTGAAATCTCGCAGCAACACATGGGTACAAAAAACCTTGTTTAAAACAAATGTAATAAGTCATAACAGGTTTTAATGGTTCAAGGTTTTAATGGTTCATATTGGGTATTATGAGATACGAATGATTGTAATGGTCATATTGGGTTAATAAGTTATATACGAGTGGTAACAGGTTATTAAAACCCAAAATAACCTCTTAGGATATGATCAATCGTAACTTGTTAGATTTCTATATAACGAATTAAGATTCAATATGAAATGCATCTGGGTATAGATCGGTGTTTGTTGAAGGGTATAGATTGGTGTTTGTCGAAACCGGAGAGGAAGTTTTGGAGGTGTCTCCGGTGAGGATGTTAGGAGAAGGTGTCGTCAGTGGAGGATGTTAGGAGAAGGTGTCTCCGGCGAGAAATAAACGGTTCCTTGAAAGGAACTGTAGCAATTACGTGAGTGAAGGGAGAGACGGTAGGTAGTAACTAATGAAATGCATCTGGGTTATGTAAATAGGATAAATGACTTTTATGCCCCTTTTATTTTAAAATTAAATAAAAAAGAAAAAATAATAATTGATTGGTCCAGAGTAGTAAAACAATTCATGTTTGAACAACTATATATATACACACATAAACTAACAACATTAACAAAAACAATAATAACAGCTTTTATAATAATTTTATTATTACTATTAAATTATATGGTCATTTTCTGGTCAATGAAATGACTACACTAAATTCTCTTGCTTTGATCACTATATGTTCCGCCACATGCTTCTCATAGTTGTTAAATAGCACGTCCATAATAGAATCTCCGAAATGAGAGGCAAACAATGGTTCTGCAATAGCTCTTATCACTTTTACGATATTTTTCTCGTGGTTGTAATTGTGGCTGAGCTTGTTATAATAATTCATATTCGTGTATTCAACATCATGTGGATCCCAATCGACTTCAAATACGTTCATGTGATCAAGAGAAAATGATCCTTCATATTTAATAATATTCATAAGTTCATCCACACATGGAATATAAAATGGCATATTGAATGAGTTTATGTCCTGTTCCTCAACCAACCCCTGTAATATTAGTTAAAGTATGTAAATGGGTAGCCTTTGGACAACATATACGCTCAATCTTCCTTGATTTGAGTTAAAAAATTTGGATACTCATGCAAGAATTACCTCGTAGTCTTATACGTACCTCTTTGAGCATGTCACGAAGTGATGTCGCAAGTAACTCCCAAAGATCACAACAATAATAACTAGTTGGATCAACCAAACTCCGACCAGGTAGTGTTAAAAACATCTGTCCACCCCGTACTAATTCCTTAGAGCGCAATTGTAAAAACTTTGTGAAGTCGGTATTAAATTGCTTTGCATATGCTTGCAATACATCCATAGGACTTGTTTTAGCTATGTATATATTTAGTTTGTTATTTTCAATACCTTCAGGTACCTATATATATGATTTATCATCCAAAAGAGTTAGGTACTTGATATTTATATATAGGAGCATATAACTTAAACATGATCTTGATATGTTTGTTAACGAGTCAATGAATTTCCATGTTGGAAATAGCACATGGTTTTCTTAAAGGTTATTCGCCATATTGAGCAAAATTTTGGAACTTCATTAATTTTAGTACACTTTTGACCAATAAAAAGAGTAACATGAACAGAAAATAGCCAAGGTCGGTTAGCTTTTTTGGCATGCTGCATTCACGATTTTTGGCTAGGTCAATCAAAGGATGATTATGATACATGGAATTGCCAAAACTTGTGAAAACCATCAAAACTAGGCGGAGATCGATCGATCACAACCTAACAGTGTGGAAATCACTCAACCTCGCTATACACATCTCAAAATATATCGCCAAACAGAACTTTTTTTTGTCAAACTATGACACACGATTGGACCCTTTCAAAATCGTCAAGGCTTGATAAAATCGCTAACATGTCTATTAATTTGGTAAAAATATGGCTATTTTGACAAAAATTTTGCTCAAAATAATAAATTTATTAGAAAAAACATTTTCAAAATGGCAATTCTTTAAATATCTGCTTATTTTAGTGAATAACCCTTTTTTTAAACAAGTTTGTATTATATATTCCTTTTTTCATTTTCTTAATTTGGTGGTGATATTAATTAATAATCATGTCCCATATGGTGACAAAAGATCAAGTTGTATATTATGCAAACCTGAGAAAGCCAATGAACACTATACGAGGAGTGGATAAAGTGTAAACTCTCATCGGGATAGAGTCTATCATAGAAGGAACCTGGAACAGCCGAAACAAAACAAGGACCAAAATTTTCTCCCTTGTCCTTTTTAAGATTCTCATAAAAACTAGGTAATAATTTAAAGATGGTATTGAAATCATTTCCAAATAGGTCGTTTAAGCACACTTGAAATTGTGGTCCTTTACGCTTGTTTTCTTGGCATAACTCATGGACCATATTGATAATGTTAGATGCAACCAATAGCGTGTTCATGCCAGAGGAGCATCCTAAGTCTGCGATCACAAAACAACGAGCGAAGAAGGTATCATAATCAACCATACCCTTGATTGTATGCTTTAAGAATGGAACTGCTTTCCGTATCACATTTTCCTGGAAATAAAGAAAGTAATTATAAATAAAGCACATGAGAAACCATGTTCAAATGCAAAAGTTATGACAGTTTATAACATCACTTGAAACCCATATTCGTATGGGAGGGGATCTGTGTGTGTATAATATTGACATATATAGAGATGAAGAGAGATCGACCTGAGCAAAGGAGTTGTTGGCATAGCTTGAATCTCCATGACCACTATTCATATGTAGAGTGTTTACTAATGTCATATTTATTTTTCTAGTCTGAGGCATTGTTTTGATTTTATTGCTTTAAATAAAAATTTCCCAAGTCAATAATGCATCCCACCGGGCAGTTCCACCCTACCTAGTATTTTACTATTTTTATGTGTCCCTCATATTTGTATATGACGTGGTTACTTTCCAACCTTAACTATCCATTTGTACTCCCTTACGGCGTAGATACTACTTGAAATAGAATATCATCACTGGAATTTCTTACTAGATAAAATTATTATGAGGATTCTTAATGAATTTTTAGGAATTGGGTTATATTAAAACTTTCTGTTTTTATTCTAAAATGTTACCGGAGTATTCCTAACCCCGTTAGGAGTACTCTAGTACAAATTACAAGTAGAAATGTTAACATATGCTAAGATATATATGGTCAGAGTTTGGATGGATTAAGTTTGATTAGCTAAAATGATTCAAACGAAGTTTAATGAGTTTTAATCATCATTTAAAACATTTTGGTGAAAACTAGAGGTAAAACCGTTAATAAACGAGTAAATTGTTATTAATGACTCAAAGGTTAATCTTAAGATTTAGCAAGGAAAACAAGTGTTTTAAGTAAAATATTTATGCAAATGCTTGTTAATTATGTTTACAAAGAGTTAGAAATTGATAGAAATCAATTTGACGTCATTAAGAAAGAAAAATAAAATAAAAAATATATTCATGTACTCATAGACCGAAGAAGAAGATGGATATTAAAATAGATATAATATAATATCTACTATAATATAAAGAAGGCACCTCACCTTTTTTTAGCATGTATATGTCCTTTTTGTTGGCCACGTGGCAGGGTTTTAAAAACTAACTTTTATTATGTATTGAAATACAAGCTTTAAAAACTTGTACTATTAAAAACTAACTTGTACTATGCATTGGCCATTCATAAGGGCTATAAAACTTGTACTATGTATAAAGGAGAAATAGAATATAAGCTTTAAAAACTTGTATTATCTATAAAAAAATTTATTGCATTATTGTAACCAACTTTGTAAACTTACATGCATATGAAGTATTCGATGAAATGCTTCAATGAATCAGTTAAACCGTTTAGCTTCGAATGTGTCCACTAATATATGAACAAGTTTGTAAATTTACTCCATCATGTATTTGGTGATATGCTTCATTGACTACAAGTAATAATGATAGCCAAAGTTAGAGTTTATGTAATTGCGATTTCATCGTAATTTTTTTGGAAAGTATAACGTGTTTGACCAAGAGAATAGGCTATAGACTCTTGGAAAGTGCTATAAACTATAATTATACATGATATGTCCACTTAACGTACTTTTGTTATGAATTTGTAGAGTCTGAAAGTAAAAGAATAGATTAGAGAAAAAATACCAACAAATTAGTAATTGTTTAGCTCTGTGTTTTTAAAGGATCGGCCGACAGAGTTGCTATTTTTGGTGCTCATATCAACCATACGAGTACCGGTTGTTTTGTTTTTTTATAGCACATGTTAACCTTTTGACATGTTTCCTAAGAACCTAACCCACTCAACTTGAACCAATTAGTGAAACCTGCATAAATTGACCCGCTACTCAACCCCACACTTGTTTGTAGTATTATCAATTTATGACTTCCTATTATATGATAATTTATTTGTGATCTTAATATTTCAGTGATTATTTGGTTGGGTAAGGAAAGTTTTCAGAGCCTCCAAGTTGTCTAGGCTCAACCACAACTATCCACAACTATGGTTGTCACGTAGTGTTAAAACACTAAAAGAAGCAAGTGACTACTTTGATCATGGATCGTTAATGAGGGAAACACTGTTACAAACACGAAAAGCGAGTCATGTTATAGTCTTAAAAATCTTATAAATAGTTTAGTAAATACCATTTCGATCAATTGTTTCCTTATTTTACAAAAACTTTTCTTAGATTTAAAGTGTTAAAGTTTTGACATTTTCAATTGTTTATGCAGACATTAACATGCAATCTTTAAAGTTACATTAGTACAAATGTGCAAGCCAAATTCAAATATTACCTGTTATTACAATTCAAATGATTCTATGCTTCATGATTGTGCAAAGTTGCATTTAGTTGACCTAGCTGGATTAGAAAGACCTTAAAGAATGATTGTGATGACATGATCTACTTAAAAGATGAGATTAGTTGGATTAATTGATTAGATTATTTGTGTACTTATATAATCCTTTCTAACTTATTACCATGTGATACAAATTTTCAACTGATACAATGACCTTCTTGATATGGTAAATAATGTGTGGATGTGTTGTTGCCGGACAACATGATTTGAAAGTCATTTTTTACTTTGAGGATGTTAAAGTTTTCTTCTTTTACCCACGTGGAGCGTTTTTTGCTTAATTATTTTCAATTTCATCACATCTATTCTTCCTTGTATGTACAAAATATTCGTAGTTTTTTTTAATGCTTTTGACAAAGACTGAAGTGAAAATTAATACATAAGTATGTTTGCTATCGTGTCAAAAAAGTTTTAGCAAGATCTTTTATCCACATGTTTGTCTGTTTTGTTTGAAGTTTTATGATATCTTTGGGCTGATTAAAGTGACCGCTAATACATAGCTTATACGTATATGTTTCTCATTTTAAATACCTTAAAAAATTAAAGAAAATAACTTATCTTGTTCGAGTACATAATTACCTAGTTAATAAAATACAAACGTGCCGAAGTGAATTCAATTTGCAATTTGTGAATTGAATTTTCATTTTTAACCCTAAACTTTAATAATAATTACAATTTAACTCTTTTAGTTGGTATATTATTTTAAAATTTGCAATTTGTGAATTGAATTTTCACTTTTAACCCTAAACTTTAATAATAATTACAATTTAACTCTTTTAGTTGGTATATTATTTTAAAAGACCTTTAACATAATATTATATACGGATTTAACAATTTGTACTTTAATAAATTTAGATATATGAATTATAAGGCCGTGTATAGTAATGTAACTATATTTAATATATGACGTGACGCATTTTAGGTAAAATGAAGAGTTATTAGATTTTAGTCACGTGTGATAATATGGATTTTATATACACGTATAGGGTACTGTAGTAAGCATTTTGAAGCATCTGGAACGACTAAGGACCAAGATGACTTCACTAACTTACTCGATATATTAGTGTTTTTGTACATGTTATATATGTTGAAATGTGAAAGTTGTGATTATATGTTATTTTTGGAAAGTTGTACTATTATGTGAAAGTATAACTATATTTATGATGATATTATATATGGAGGAAAATAATATCCGGGGCGAGCCTGATTAGCACTATATATGATGTAAGACTATGCACAACGAGTAGCATTCCTATTATAAACGCGATATAAGAATATTGGAAGAGGTGCCTAATAGCATTCCTTGGAGAAAATATGTGAAATATATATTTATGAAATATGTGAAATATATATGAAGTACGTGGAATTAATGATAGGAAATCATGGATATATGTATGATGTGTGCTCGTCTAATATGGTGTGTATATTAGTGTGCTCACTAAGCTTTATGCTTACTCTTTTTATAGGAAAGGACAAAGGGAAGGCTCCAACACAGTAACAACGGCTCATAAATTGTGTTTTTCCGCAATTAAAAGCCATGTTGGTTAAATAAATACATGTTGTGATATTAAAACAGTGTTTTAAGTATTGTGTGGTTTGTAAAACGATTTGTGGATCTCGTGGAGATCAAATCATCATATTATGGTTTTAGTTAAACATGTGGACTTTATTACTTTGTTATACAATATATATTTTATTAAAACACTTCACAAGTCGACATAAGCAATAAAGTGATGCATAGAATAGTCACTTCGGCTTGGTTGTTGGATTTTCGAAAGGTGACGTACCGAAAGGATCCTGCCCCCCGAACGACCTGCATGGCCACTTTATTTTGGTAGTCAAACATGATTGTGTAAAAAAAATGCGTCGGAACAAAACATAATATGGTGCACATGTGAACTTAACTGAAGTTGTGCATCTATCTGCACGTGTGCTAGAAATATCCAATGTAATATGCACATGTGCACCTATCCGCACTTGTGCTAAAAAAACGAGTGTTATGTGCACATCTCTTATGCTGTGCCGGGAAAAAATTCAGCAAAAACAAAAAAAATTTCTTTGAAAAATATATCAATATGGATGCCATATTAAAGAATATAATTTTCTCATTAATTAGGTATAATTTTAATATTTTAATACCTTTACGTTTGATAGATATTTTAGCTTTAAGAAAGTGGGGTAAGTGGTTCCCTCATTTATTTAAACAAGTTGCCTAAAATACCAATCCATAATATCAGAAAAGTGTAAATGACGGCTGTGTTTTTAATAATTACATGTTTGCCACAATTAATATTAACCTTTTATTAATTATGATCAATGGTCACAAACGATTCTCACGATACTTGTAATAAAAAAAGTTCTTATATAAACTCTCCCATATATACATACACACATAAACTAACAACAATCTCAACAACAACAACAACAACTACAACAACAACAACAATAATAATAAACAACAACAATAATAATAATAATAATAATAATAATAATAATAATAATAGTAATAATAATAATAGTTGTTATAATAATAATAATAATTATTAAATTATATGTTCATTTTCTGTTCAATGAAATGACTACACTAAATTCTCTTGCTTTGATAGCTATGTTCCGTCACACGCTTCTTGTTAAATAACACGTCCGTAATAGAATCTCCGAAATGAGATGTCAAAATGGTTTTGCAATGGCTCTTTTTATTTTTACAATATTTTTCTCGTGGCGTGGTTGTGGCTGAGTCCGAGCTCGTTATAATCATTCATATTCGTGTACACAACATCATGTTGATCCCAATCGAATTCTACATTCATGCGATCAAGAGAAAATGATCCTTCATATTTAATAATATTCCTAAGTTCATCCAGACATGGAATATAAAATGGCAAATTGATTGAGTTTATGTCCCGTTCCTGAACCAACCCTGTAATATTTGTTAAAGTATAAGTAAATAATTTGTCTTTGGACAACATATACGCTCGATCTTCCTTAATTTGAGTTAAAAATTTTGGATACTAATGCAAGAATTACCTCATACGTACCTCTATGAGCATGTCAAGAAGTGATATCGTGAGTAACTCCCAAAGATAACAAAAATAATAACTACTTGGATCAACCAATCTTCGAGCAGGCAGTCTTAAAAACGTGTCCACCCCGTACTAATTCCTTAGAGTGCAATTGTAAGAAGTTTGTGAAATCGGTATTAAATTTCTTTGCATATGCTCGCAATACATCCATAGGACTTGTTTTAGCTATGCATATATTTAGTTTGTTATTTTGAACTAGGTTTCAAGCCCGTGCAAACACATGCTATCATACAAGATCTTTGATATATGATTTTATATTTTTGCGTTTTGAGTAGGATAATGTTTGTTAATCAAAAAGTGTATTATAAGAAGGTGACATTTCTACCCGAGGTTTGTTGTTTTCCATGAGCAATTTGTTGGAAAAGATTGATAGGAGGTTGCAGTTCGTTGTATATCATCATATGTGGTTGTTATGTATGTGAAATTGTATATAGTAGAATTGTTACATTTGTAACTTATGTTTTTTTATGGAAACATGCTATTGGTTCATTAGTGCATATGATAAGTTTTTTTTACTCATAGTTGTTTTTTTACTGCTATAACTTGATACATTTGTTAATGAATAAACCCCAAATCAGGTTAGATGTGTATTCCTTTATGTATAACTAAAATACACTTTGTAATATATACAATGAGGCCCTTATATTATACGAAAGATAAATACAGATACCAAAACAACTAAAGACCTATATTTAACATACCCCCCAGTCGTAGCAGGAGGCTGACGAATGTTTAGACTGGACTGAAAATCAAGAAATAACTGCGTGGGCAGGCCTTTAGTGAATATATCTGCAAACTGATGAGCCGAAGGAACATGAAGTACCTGAATCTAGCCAAGAGCAACACGTTCTCGAACAAAGTGTATATCTATTTCAACATGATTGGTACATTGGTGCTGGATTGGATTTGATGTCAAATACATGAAACTCGCATTATCGCAAAAGATAACACTAGCACGAGACAAAGGGCAAGGAGAATATTACGATGCCATGATGTGTCAACGACATCGTTGGCGACACCCCTATACTCAGCTACAGAACTAGAACGAGACACAACATGTTGACGTTTTGAGGACCAAGAGATTAAGTTATCACCAACGAATACACAATAACTAGAGGTGGAACGACGAGTTTATCGACACCCCGCCCAATCAGCATCTGAATAAGATATGAGACAATCAACGGAGGAAGGGCGAATATGTAAGCCGTGAGTTAAGGTACCCTGAAGATATCAGATAATGTGTTTGAGAGAAAGCATGTGTGATTCACGAGGATCATGCATGTGAAGGCAAACTTGTTGAATAGCATAGGAGATGTCCGGACGAGTAAACATCAGATATTGCACAATGTGGGGTCAGAGACTAGAGTTCCACTAGATGAGAGTTTAGATTTTGTGTTAGTAGGAGTGATACACGGGTTGCACAATGTCATGTCTGCCCGAGAGATGATATCACGAGCAAAAGACGACTAAGACAAAAATAATCCAGCATTAGTCCGAGTGGCCGTGCTTCCTAGAAAATAGGAAAGGGGACCAAGATCAGTCATGGCAAACTCGGAAAACAAATGAGTAATGACACGAGAGATGAGTTTTAGGGAAGAGGCGGTAAGGATAATATCATCTACATACAATAGCAGATAAATAGTATCTGAACCATGTTTGTAGGTGAAAAAGGAAGTATCAGACTTACTACTCTTGAACCCTAAAGCGGTGATATACATAGCAAATCGGTGATACCAAGCCCTAGGAGCCTACTTAAGACTATAAATAGCCTTAGGAAGGTGACACATGTGATTTGGAGGAGAGGGATGCACATAGCCAGGGGGTTGTTTCATAAAAACAACCTTAGAGAGATCACCGTTCAAAAAGGCATTCTTGACATTAAGTTGATGAATGGGCCATGAATGCGAGACGTCAATACTAAGCACAGTGCGGATGGTGGTGGGTTTGACAACGGGACTGAACGTCTCATCAAAGTCCAACCCAGGTTGCTGAGAGAAGCCTTGGGCAACTAAGAAACCCTTATAGCACTGTAGATTTCCCTGACTATCCGGCTTATGTCTAAATAACCAACGACACCCAACAATATAGACATTAGGAGGACAAGGAACTAGGTCCCATGTATGATTATACCGAAGCGCATACATTTTAGAGTCCATAGTTGCTTTCCAATTGGGATCGCATATCGCTTGAGCCGTTGATCATGGAATGGGAGAAATACTCGATATGGCTGAAAGGTTAAGCCGTTCACGAGGTTTAAGAGAACCCGTTTTAAACCACGTAGTCATTAAATGACTAGAAGAAACAGCTGCAGGTGTAGAAGAAGAAGAAGGAACATAGCATGTCATGGTGGTTGATGTTGGCTGAGAAGATAATGAGGAGATGCCATTGGAGAAAGGATGAATCAAAGGAGATGGTTCTTCTGAAGAGGAGAAGACATCAAAGTCAGCCAAGACCGGGGATACATTAAAGGTAGAGTAGGGGAAATGATCTTCATCAAAAATCACATGACACGATATGATGACTCCATGTGTCTGCAGATCCAAGCATCTAGAACCTTTGTGATCATTAGAGGGACCAAGATACACACATGCAGTAGAGCGAGGAGACAACTTGTGAGGAGCTGTAGCAGACAAATTTGGATAATACACACATCCAAACACACGCAAGTGGGTGTAAGATGGGAAAAATCCAAACAAAAGCTCAAAAGGAGCACGAAAAGACAAGGTGGTAGTTGGTAGAAGGTTAAGAACACAAACTGTCATATTTAGTGCTTCAACCCAAAACTTAGGTGGTAAAGACGCCTGAAAAAGAAAGGTATGAATGATATTATTTATCGTGTGAATAGTGCGTTCGGCTTTACCATTCTGTTGAGAGGTGTATGGACATGAGAAATGCATATTATTGCCATTTGTTTGACAAAAATTATGAAAAGGAGCGTTGTCAAACTCACGACCATTGTCACATTGAAGACATTGAATATGTGTTTTAAATTGATTTTTAACATATGCACAAAAATTAGAAAAAATACCGAAAGCATCTGATTTATTGCACAAAGGAAAAACCTTTAGAAAATGAGAAAAATCAAACAAACGAGTAGTTTTAGTAGTAGAAGATGTAAAAGGCAAACGACAATGTTTTCCAATCTGACAAGCATGACAGATGGATGACCGATTATTACTGCAAGAAATAAAACGTCTAGAAGCTAAAAACTGAAGCATAGAGGTGCCAGGGTGACCAAGCCTCCTATGCCAAGTTTCAGAAGAAACCGCAGATAATGCAGATCTAGTAGAAGGATGATCTAATGAAGGAAGAGTAGGGTAAAGATCTCCATGGTTGTTGCAACGATGGAGCATAGCATCTGTTTTAAGATCCTTCACAGAAAAACCAAACAGATCAAATTCAACAGACACAAGATTATCAGTAGGGAAGCGACGAACAGAAATAAGATTCTTGATTAGATGAGGGGAAACAAGGACATCACGTAAAGTAAAATTTGTGTATGGAAGATATGAGTGCCGAATATAAGACACATGCAATACAGCACCATTACCGACCATGATAGATTTAGATGGTACACAAAGTTTAAGAGAAGAGATGTTACCTTGGTTGTGAGACATGTGCGAGGTGGCTCCAGTATCCATATAGTAATTCGGATCTGTCGAAGGTGGTTGAAGTGACATAGATGCAAACACAGAAGCAAGGTCTGTGTGTTGTTGAGGCTGACTCACAAGACCACTAAAGTGTCATTGTACATATGTAGCATTCAAACCAGAAACTTGGTACCCAAGTTCACCTGCAACACCTAGATAAGTAGTCCCATTTATAGGAGAAATGGGGCCAAATGGAGAGACTGGACTCATAGTAGGAGCAGCTGCATGAAGAAGACCAGTAGAAGTGGCAGTTTGAGTAGGAGCTAAAGACGGCTGTTGTATGTTGTAGTTAGGTTGTTGTCCGAAAAATGAACCTCCAAGATATTGGTTTCCAATCAACTGCATTGGTTAGAAGGCATGTTGAAAATCCTAGTTGGACCCGCAAGTAAGGCAGGTTGAGGCCTTTGGTAATAGCCTTGAGTGTTGAAGAATTTCCACCACCATTAGAACCTGCAAAATCAGATGAAACAACATGTAATACCCGTTGATTTCTGAAATTATGTTTTAATGTTAAAGTGTTACTTTTTTTTAAAAAGGAAAGAATTAATGCACCTCGTAGTGTTATTGGGCTTCATTATATAGATACTAATATAAGTAATTAACAGTTGGGCCAAGGCTCAATACCACACCTCAATTCATTTAGGGTTAAGCCCGGTTCTTCTATTTCTTTTAGCCGTTCCTTTTCTTTTTGCGTAGCCGACATCAAGAATAAGGAACGGGAGTCTGTGTGTGCTGAACAACTCGAAGAACATTCTGAGTAGTCCTTCCTTCGAATCGGTCGGCATAGTGCGATAAGGGACCAGGTAAGACCGATGCTCCACTGTTTGTATTCCGTTTTCGTGTAATTCTTCACTGTCTCGAATCGGGAGTTGGAACCGAAGCTGTTCAAGGGTATCGACCGAATTGAAGTTGTAGCATAGTAAAAACCTGTTTCTAATCTTGAATCTTGGTAGGAATTAATACCACACCTCAATTCATTTAGGGGGTGTTTGGTTGGAAGGAATTTGTGGGAATTGGAATCCAATTCCAACCAATTCATGTGTTTGGTTGGAAAGTTTGAAAGGAATTGGAATTGGGAAGCTCACTTGAAGGAATTCAGATTCCTTTCAATATCCTATGGAATTTGAATTCCAATCTTCTTCTCCCGACTCAAAGCC
>JAUEJL010085776.1:0-14771 GCA_032274825.1 Drosophyllum lusitanicum
CCTTGCCACACTCAATCCCCCCACGCTCTTCATCCATGAATTCCATTATCCAAAATGAACGGCTAAGATTGGTTCTCACGATAAAAACGGTTCTCAAATGAACTTTCCCCTGTCATATAAATAATAGTGGACACTGTTTGACCAAGGGCTCTGGATGCACCACTAATTAGACGGCTTTACTTTACTGATTAAAATGATTACAAGATTAGTCATCAATGTGAAATAAGCAAGTTTAAATTGTTTATTTATGACAATTTATATCATTTACAAAGGATAACACAAGCAATTTGGATGAACAATCATAAAGACATTTTGTTTTATTAAACAATCTGAAACAGCCCTTTTGGCATGTTTAGCTAGCTAAGCCTGGTCAGCTTTTCTGAAGCTCAGGTATTTTGTCCTTTTCATTCAAGCCCAAGTACTGAAGAACATGTAAAGATCTGAAGCAGTTTGTTTGCACCCTCAAATGACACAATAAGGGACCACCACACCCCATCTAAGTTGAATGTGAAAGGGATTGTGGTCTCAATGCCAGGCTATCCAACAGACCACACCCTTTAATGAGTTATCAACTTTGGCTCCTACATTTATGATGTACATGTGATCACTACCCCACAACAGGTTCCAGTCTTATGATGATGCACTCATGCATCTTGTAACCCACCCAGGACTCAGGTTAATCGAGAGGTCTTGAGTTTGCATCTATTGACGTAACACATGTGAATTTTACCACATTGAGTTACCCCAGGTAGTATCAACTAACAGGGACGAGCTTTTATCGAATTATTCAAGCTTCTTCAAGTCGAGTTTTTATTTATTTATCAAGTCCGAGCTCAAGACATCTAATGAGTTGAGATTGAGATTATAAGAACTCGATCCAAGCTCGTTCATCCATATGCTACATATGTTTTAAACAACTGAAGATTTCATTCAGTTACTAGAGCTGAAACTCCACTCGAGCACGTTCAACTTAAACTATATCAAGCTCCCAAATTGATCTTTGTTTTATCAAAATTGTTTTTTTTGTAAATATTCTTGGAGCTATTCTAGCTCTCAAGCTGGTTTATAAAAACTCATCTCTAGTTCTTTACCAGCTTTTCGAACCCTGTGTAATTCAAACTATATTATGAACTCTCAAAGCGACCTTGCTTAATTAGATCAACATTGTTTAAATATTAATATTTTTGAGCTATTCTAGCTCCTGCGTCATACTCAAGCCTGCATTGTGAAGACGCGCTGAGCTCTAGCTCCTCTGAAGCCATAGCCATAACCATAACTCGGATGCACTAATTACAAGCAAATAAAGCAAAAAAATGTTAATTTGAAGGATGTTAAAGACTCACCGAGCAATAGATGAAGACCAACAAAGATTTAGCACTAATAAATAAAAGTGGCTCTACCCATTTAAGAATGTAGAGCAAATACATGATATCTCAATCAATACATTGTTAAGCATACGTGAATAGTCGAATATCTACCCGAAGTTTTCCAGCACTATGCCTAAAGTTATTGAGGGCAAGCCCTAAGAATCGGCTTTAGGTCTTAATATCTAAACATGCACCCACACAGAAAATCTTAATATAATGTAAGAACTTGCTTACCTTAAAATACCAAAAGTCATAGTGGCTTCAAGATTTCATCCACTGAGTTGGAATAAAAACGATTGAAAAGTTGAAATTCTTGGAACTGGGTGGTGGCAGGATTACCTGTCTTGGTTGGTAAGACATGAATGTGGGGATCAATAGGCTGTTGCTCGGATTGCCAGCAATCAGGTGATGAAAGTGGTAAACCTTGGGGCAAGGTTTGCATCCCGTGTTGAATTATGGTCTGGTTATCCAAGTGCATGGCCTGGGGTTGGTCGAGCCCCACTAAATCAGGCTCGTATAGACCCCAGGAATTGTTTGACAGAAGAGAGAGAGCACGACGAAGATCGAGTGCATCTGCATTAGGAGACAGCGAGTCCTTGAAATCTGCATTATCAAAACATAAAAAATCACTAACCTGAACTTCAAGAAATCAAGAAAGTGAGAACTCGTACATTTAACTTATTGTTTGCTAAGGTACCAAGAAATCGATAATCTCCATGTCATTATTTTGTGATATTTGTATTACAAACATGGGTGGTTTTCTAGCTTTGTGCGTGTGTCAACTTGACGAAAGTAGTTTAGCAACAAAACATTCCAAAGATTCAACCTAACAGGATATGCCAAGCATATTAACAAAAGCAAAAGGTAACACGTGCCGCTTTTAGCAATAAAAGAAACCAAAAGCTTATGAAAATTTACACCCGAAAATAAAAACACAACCAAGATTAATGATGAAATAACAAGAGACGTTAGCCACACAAAAAACCAAGATACGTGCGTCCAAGTTGATGATCTGAGGGGCGTATAAACTCTTACATTGTATGGAGGTCCAAGGTCACAATCTAGCTCGGTGCAAATAATTCGTGTGAGGGCCACACGAGTCTCCTTAGGCAGATCTTTGCCGGGACAGGATTGTGTGACTATGGGATGGACCCCATGGATTAGCAGCCCAAAAAGGTGGACTTAACACAGTTTAAAATTTTCTTTTCCAAAAACATTCAACTCACACAAAGTTGGTAGAAAAACATCAAAATGAACCCTTAATATACATACTATCACGTCTCTTCGGTAACAAGAAATTATCAAACAGCTCTGCAAAGAAGAAAACAAACCTTGATCAAGAACCTCGACTCTAGTGCCCTTTGAAGGCAATGGTCTATTGAAAGCAATAGTAGGCATGTCGACAGTGGAGTTCGATGAGTTTTCCCATGTAGAACTTACAACGGGTCTACTTTGAACCATGGGTGCATTGTTTAATACAAAACTCAACTGTTGTTTCCCTCCTGCATATGTAAAGTACATAACCAAAGGAAAAGGTAATATGTTACAGAGCATGCTAGAAAGCCATAATATATGTTTGTTTTTTAAACAATACAATAAGCAGAACATTAGCTATACCATGAACGAAATGTGACATAAATTGTAAACTACGCAAACGACTAAATTAAGGAAGCATATATGCTTGTGCATAGTATATTTATATTTTAAAAACTTGATTCGCTGATCCTTAAGAAAAGAAATAGGAGAAGTTTGAACGTTGAGTAACAAAGCAAAACAAGGAATCATTATAAATCCTAATAATCGAAAAAGTTTCCTACTTCTACATCATTGTAAGAGTAAAGTTTAACTCTGTCTGTTTATGTATGTATGTTTGTGTTATGAATATATGTATGTATATATGCATGCATGGACATAGGATTTATCATCTATTAGCATTATTGCTCTGCAAAAGCAAATTCTTTTAGACAAAAAGACTACAAACATGCTAAAAGATAGTAAGATACAATAACCATGTACCATAATATGCTGAAGATAGGCTTGTTGAGTTAAACTGGATTGTATCCTGCTGTGGCTTCCGGCGTCGAGCATTATGATCAGAAAGCCGCCTGCGACAACTCCGTTTCTTCTCATCAAACTCTCCCAAACCATGAAATCTATGCCACTCATTGAAAAACAACTATCAGACAGATAATGTTTAACAAAATGGACCAAAGGTAGTAAGACTCATGAGTCATGACAAACTAACAAACAAGTTCACCTGCTACACTGTTGGCAAAACCGACGTTCAACACCAGCCACAACAACCTTAGGACATTTTGAATGACTTTCACAAACTCTATGTTTTCGATGGTATTCTTTAGCAGATGAAAGATCAAGGTTGCAACCTTCAACTTGACAACGTGTAACAAGCATAGTTTGGCAGGTTGATTTAGCTTTTTTCCCTGATGAGACAGGAGTATCCGAGAATGCAGATGTTTTGGAGTTGTGTCTGCCAAAATTATTCTCAAAGTATGTCCTTTTACCAAGTTTTAATCCGATGAAGGGTTCACCCGAGCTAACAGATGCTTCTAATAAGGGAGAATTTCCATTCACGAACTCCTTGCCGCAATTGTTGGGTAAACCTCCAAATCCCCCAAATGAGAGGCTCGACACTTTCATGCCTTCCTTGAGCGAAGATCCAGTGGAAGCTGATATCGAGCTCTTTGCCGATGAATTGTTCCCCACATCAGAAGCTGATAGATTAAAAGACCCGTCAATATCTTCTTCCCATTGGGTTGATTGTAGCTTCTTAGGACTTGTAATAACTTTTGAGCAGAATACTTCATGGTTCTCCCATTCCCACTTTGTATTCCACTCCATGTTTGGAAAATCGATTGTTTTCACCTGGTCCTCTTGCATCCAACACAAGTGGGTTCTAAATCTGTAACCATTAAAACAAGTAAGGCTTTTGGGAGTACAACAAATAATTTCTTGAAATAAGGTTTGGTATTAGAATTTACAAGAAGATACAAGTGGGAATTCAACCAATAACGTCGTATAGTCTTTCCATGGATTTCAAGTAAGTGACCCAATTTTTGGGGAAAATCCCACTTGAGGCAACTTTGCTAAATTGATAGGCAAAGCCGGGACTAACACCCCTGTAAGGCCATGGAGCCGTACAGATCACCAGAATGGCTTCAAAATACATGTCCCTACAAAAGCTAAAATCTAAGGTAATCCTTTTGGTTCCACTCGGTACAGAAAGTTCTAATAACATGTCTCACCATGATACACACACATATGTCAAAACAGAGAAAATGATTGTGAATGTTCTCACGCTTTCTGTTTCTGCAAACATTTAGCTAGCATTCTCAGCACTCCAATTAATAAGCTTAAAACTAATAAAATTGCTAAGTATTCCCTTAATTTCCGATAGTATTCTTCATTGCCTTCTTATAGCTTAACTACGATGGTGGTTGATGTTAAGGCCGTACAGATTCAAAAGCTATATTCCTGAAACCATGTCTTTAAGAAGGGTAAAACTGAAATTCAAATAATTGAGAACTGAACTAAGTACTGTACATTCCTAAAACTATATCTTTTCCTAGTGAACAATTATTTTAAGACGGAGTGCGGTACTTAAAAGGTATATATTCATTTCCTCACTTTCAAGTATCAACTCCAATAATTGAAATAAATGGAAGAAAAGGTCTCTCTTTTTACCCAAACACATGGGCATATGCAAAGTACATAGTGAATACAATCCGACAGTAATGATCTATGAATGTTCATTCAACTCAGATCCTAATTGGACGTATGTACTGATAAAAATACTTCAAAATTATAAAAATTAAACACCATGATTTGCAAATTGCAATAATGTTCAATCGTTTTCTTTTGCATTTCTCATCTATCAAAAATTCACCATTCGTACAAACTATAGTTCTTTTTGGCTTTTCGCAACAACCAACAGTCAGTTTGCAACAAAAAGACAATTAATTTGAAATGCCATCACCAAATATAAAATAAGAAAAAAATATCATTTCTTTTCTACAAACCTAATTAAAGTCAAAATGAAAATAAATAAATAATAATTTCCCCAATTATAATGAGAAAAAAATAGAAGACTGTTTGGAGTCTATGAGGTTTGTTCCCCACATGACGTGGAAATGTCATTTTCCCAGCAGAGCCAGAAAGTAATCACAGAGCGAGAACAATTATTTGCTTTCCCCAAGCACACATCTATCAACAAAATTTTACCACACATAACAATTGCGACCTTTATGCCCCTATAATCCCACTATCTTTTATTCTCATCCACGTAATAAACGGTATGATGGTCATAACAACCACCAATGTTGTGTCCGACAAAAATTTGTTACGTACAAATCACCTCCTCTAACCAATTCATTCACTTTTCGAATCGAAAATAATAATAAGTGGCATTTTGGATTGTAGACTTTAAGTTTCAATCCGTTTTGAAATCAGTGTTTGAGATTTTTTACCTGCTTTAACGAAAAGTAATATAATTACTTTCGAAGAACAATAAAGGGCTCATCCTGCTTTAGAAGTGCATTTTTTTGGTACTAAAAATAAAACCATCTTACCAAGTGCTTATATATATATATATATATATATATATATATATATTAATCCAAACCCCTCAAAAGTTTCAATTTTAGCTTTTATAAAATACGATAAGCAGCGATCACCTTTATAAATGCAATCCCAAACACTCCCTAATTTACTTACTATACAGGTACAAATATATATATATATATATATATATATATATATATCACAAATTATTCCTATTTGAAAAAAAAATTCATATAAAATAAATCATAATACATCGAAAACAAACATTGTTTCACCAAAACTGGAAGCAATAATCAGTTAACAAACACCGGTAAATCGCTACCCCCTTTTCAAACCACAAATTTCTTCATACAAAATCCGAGTAGCTAGGGTTTCCAAAATCGGAAATACAGAACTTCAAAATGAACAGATTCAGAAAAGGCAATCCGAATTAAGAAATCATCCTAAAATCTACTTCGTACTCCACATCTACTGCTAGTTGCAATTTGCCAACAATAGGGAAATAAAGCTAAAAAGTAAGATTTCTGATTTAGGAATTTATATGTATAAATAGCAATAAGAACTTACCGATAACAGTTAGCTCCTGCAACATCCCAAAAAATGATGGGAAAATCGGAAGATTTTTACCTTCCCGAATGGAGAGATGAGAGAGAGATAGAGAGTGTGTGTGTTTAATTTCTCTCTCTGTATGCGTGTGTGTGTGAATATGTGTGAGTGAAAGAGAAAGGAGGTAATAAAAGGAAAACCTTACAGTTTTGACCCCTGAAAAGATACGGGAGACAATAACAGTCCTCTAAGACTGGTTAGGAATATTTTGGTCGGTTTTAATCATTTTTGTTAAGGATGTTGAGTTTAATTAAGGCTAAATTGTCGAGAAATGTAATTTAAATATTAGAATTTGTTAATAAAGGTAATGTCTAATTTTTTTGGTCCAGAAACGATTATAAATTTTAATTTGTAACAAAAAAGGGTATAAAGCGTGAAATTATACCTTTTTTTGTTACAAATTGAAATTTATAATCATTTTTTTGTTAGGTTTAAGAGGTCATTATACCCTTTTTTGTCACAAATTAAAATTTATAATCCTTTATCGGCAAAAAAAATTGAACGTTACCTTTATTGACAATTTTCGATATTTAGGTTACTTTTCTCGGGAATTTTCTCTTTAATTAAGGTGCAACAACCTCCTATCGATATTAAGTTATTAATCAATCTAAGGAAGTCGAAGCATCCAATTTTTACACGGTTTCATCACTAAGTTATTAATCAATCTAGAAAATAATGAGTGGTCATGGGGACTCCAAGCATCTAATTTTTACACGGTTTCATCTCTAAGGAAAGCCTTTGATGACTTATATCTTGTTAGCAGCAGGTACAAAGAATTCTATTGGTGCAAATTAATTCCCGGGAAGGTTAATATCTGTGTGAGGAAAACATTCCGTGACCGGTTACCCATGTTAGCTAACATCGCTAAGAGAGGTGTATCTAATATATCTACTTCATGCCCACTCTGCAGTTCTCAAGAAGAAACGGAAGCACATTTATTCCTTGAATGCGATTTCAATAAACAAACTTTTCATGATTTCTGCAAATGGTGGTCAATTGATCATGTGGTCTCCTCGGACATATCAATCTTTTTCACCAGAAGTTGCGAAAAACTGCACAGCTCCCGGGTAAAATACTTTGCTGCTGCACTTTATACGTATATTTGGGTGCTATTGTCAACTAGAAACAGCCGGGTATTCGATGGAAACACTGGACCCAACCGGGTATTCATATCAGAGATTCAAGCCCAATCTTACTTTTGGGCCTCTCACAGGAAGAACAACAGCAGCACAGACACACTTGATCGGTATTCTTGGTGTAATTTCCCATTTAACAGTCTAGAGCTATAATATTTGTTAGCTGTAATTCCTTGTGGTGAATGAATGTACAATGTACTTCTGCTAGCTACTTGCTAGTAATTAATAAATTGCCGTCTTCAAAAAAACAAAATCACATGTGAATTACGAAAATGTCACTCTGTCCAAATTTTTAAAACTTAATCAGGACCATTGATGACATTGATTTAAAGGCTAAAATTAGTTCCTTAGGAATATGAATTAATTATGGACTATATTGAACATTCTTTACTTTTTATAATCACATGTTTATTCTTTTATTTACTTTTACACTAACATAAGAAATTAAACTGTGAATATACAATACTTATAGTCACTGTTTTTTTTTCTTTTACCATTACAAACATTTACATTTAAATAGACATAACCAATTAAACTGTGACATAAAATACTTATTATTACCGTTTTTTTTACGTTTAGACATCAGTTAAATCGTGAATATAAAATAATTATAGCCACCGTTTTTTCTTATACAACATGGCCAACAAACTCTACCTTTGGTCACACAAAGGGATTTGTGTCACCATGTAAATTAGCTTTTTTAGCCATCGCAAGAAACTTTTAGGGGCGACAAATTGAGTTTTTGCAGCGCTATTTGTCACCGTAAAAAGGTGTTTTTTTGTAGTGGTGATCGAGTTAAAATGTGGCTAAAACAAAACTAGAACTTCATTAACAACCTCTCACCACAGTTTTTATTACATACGTGACTGCGTTTTTACAAAACTGTGACCATATGTAGATTTTGTAGTTCTCTAAGATCAACAAAACACAAAAAATAAAAATAAAAAGACCGGTTGATAAATCGACTATAAAATGTAATTTTCGTTGTATTTAAAATACAATTTTATTATATATATAATTGTTTTAATTAAGGGTAAAATTTACAATATTTTTATATAATTTACCATTTTATGTAAAAGAAGATTCTATTGAAGACTTATATTAATCTTAAATCTTAAATATATAAGAAAAAAGGTTATGATGTTATCATTTCATTTTTAGAATTCTTTCTCATTAATCTTTCCTTTTATTATTTCATAAAATGAATAATGAATGAAGAGTTTTTAACGTTAAAAGTCTTAAGCCGTGAATTTTGAGTTGGGTGCGGATCTTAAATAGAAACGGGTTACCCGTCTTCTTAATAGGATCCCATGTCATTCAAAAACATTAAACGAAACCTTAATTCCTAATTCAACGATTATAACAAATCTGTTGGGCAATTTTTACCAACAATTATCAAATCCCATGTCAATTATTAATTATTAATTCCACTAACAACTATCCCCCGGCACGGTGGAGGTTCCGTAGCGCATCATGAGCACCAGCCTAAGGGGCGGTTGAGTCTTTGACCGGGCGGGCCGGGTAGGCAGAAGTTGATCCGGTAGATCGACTAGCAAGGCACAAATTTGTAAGTACATAAATTATCCTTTTAATCTTCTAATTTTCATGCATGTTTCTTGATTTGTTTTCAATATATGAATTTGTTATATGCTTAATATTTCACATTATAAATATTTAAAATTTATATTAACAATATTTATGATCGACAGAAATGAAGTTGTTGGGGTTAAGTAACACATATATCCACGCAAGTATTCCTTAGCTTATTCTTTATTTGGTATATGTAACAATATATATATACAAAAAAAAATTAATAAAGAAAACAGGAAACGAAAATTCAAATATAAATAGGTGTGGTTTGCCTCCATTGATCGAAGAAGGTAGGTGTAAACTGATAAACGGCCTCATTCTCTCTCGCTTTACAAATAGTCAATATCTGCCTTCAACCTCCATCCATAAAATCCAACACAAACTGCTCTTGATTTTCATCTTCATCCGAATTTACCTATTTTCAATCTATAATTAATTCAAAAAAAGCACAAATTAAGAAAAAGTTCGATCATGGAGTCAGTGGTTTCAGAGCTAGAAGGAACCCTTTTAAGAAGTAGAGATACTTTCTCCTATTTTATGCTAGTAGCTTTTGAAGCCTCTGGTTTAATCCGGTTCACATTGTTGTTACTATTCTGGCCTGTAATCAAGCTACTTGATGTATGTGGGGAGCCGGACATCGGCGTGAAACTGGCGATCTTCCTTGCCACTGTCGGAGTTCCAATATCGGAGATAGAATCGGTGGCGAGGGCAGTTCTGCCAAAGTTTTACTATGATGATATTGATTTGGAGGCTTGGAAGGTGTTTAACTTGGGCGATAAAAGGGTCGTTGTGACCAAGATGCCCATCGTCATGGTTGAACGATTTGCGAAAGAGCATTTACACGCTAATGAAGTTATCGGTACCGAGCTTGTTGTGAACCGGTTCGGGCTAGCAACAGGCTTGGTTAAAGATTATGAGTTCGGCTCGTCAATCTGTGATCGTGTTGCGACCATGTTTAAAGCTCAACAACCGAGTCTCGGACTCGCAAGATGCCTTTTCGATTCTCCATTCCTGTCTCTATGCAAGGTAAACGACCTATCAATTAAATCGACTTATTTCCGACGGATAAAATTTGTTTGAAATTTTTAAAAGGTTAATTTGCATGTATTAGAGTGACATGCAAAAATAAACATACAAATTATTAATTTTGGGAAATTATTTAATTGCAGGAACAAGTAACTACACCATACATAATCAAAGACCAGAAGCAGAGACCTAAACAGGACATCCTGCCGGTGCCGGTGATCTTTCACGACGGCAGGCTAGTGAAACGGCCGATACCGTCCACCGCACTTCTCATTCTCCTGTGGACACCGATCGGTGTCGTCCTCGCCATCATCCGTATGACTATCGGCGCTTTGTTGCCGATGTGGGCCATTCCTTACATGGCCTGCATATTCGGGGCCAAAGTTATAGTAAAAGGAGTCCCGCCGCCACCGCCGTCAGGGTCAAACGGCGGCGTGCTATTTGTCTGTACCCACCGGACATTAATGGACCCCGTCGTGTTATCCACCGTACTCCAACGAAGTATCCCAGCCGTCACCTACTCAATATCAAGGTTATCGGAAATCTTATCTCCGATCCCCACCGTCCGTTTAACCCGGAACCGCCACGTGGACGCTGAGAAAATTAAAAAAGAATTATCGAAAGGTGATTTGGTGGTGTGCCCTGAAGGTACTACTTGTAGAGAACCGTTTTTACTCCGGTTCAGTGCGCTATTTGCCGAACTAACAGACCGGATCGTGCCGGTTGCGATGAATTACAGAGTCGGGTTTTTTCATGCGACGACGGCTAGGGGTTGGAAAGGGTTGGACCCGGTTTTTTTCTTTATGAATCCTAGACCGGTTTATGAGGTTACGTTCTTGAACCAGTTGCCGGCTGAGGCTACTTGTTCGTCGGGAAAAAGCCCACACGATGTCGCGAATTATGTTCAAAGAATATTGGCTGCTACACTTGGATTTGAGTGTACGAATTTTACGAGGAAAGATAAGTACAGAGTGCTAGCCGGAAATGATGGTACGGCGTCGTACATGACGGTGATGGACGGGGTTCATAAGATGGGGAAAACCATGAGGAAGGTGGTGGGTACGTTTAAACCGTTCATCTTTAATTAGTTGATGGAAATAAATATGATAATGCTTTGTTTTTTAAACTTGACGTCGTTATATATTCCTTCCGTTTTCTTGCTTATTGTTGCAATTCTGAACATTTTTTTGTAATTTTATTTTTGCATAGAAAATTTGAATAATGTAATGTGGATTAATATATATATATTTTTTGGTTTATTGGTTTATATGTAATGTAATATTGTTTAGTGGGATTTACTAATGTTTGCATATTTTTTGATCGATCACTACAACTATATATGTATGTATATGTATATGTATATCTATATATAGATGTACGTGAAAATCCATTGTGACCGCTAGACTTAATTGTGAGAACGGTGCAAACGAGAAGATGCACTTAAAAAGCACTGCTTCTTTGAGATGCACTTACAAAAACCACTAGATACTAAAAACTATCACACTCTTATCATCACCTGCACCTGTGAAGTGTGAATCACACGCTTGCACGACTTTGGGTAGAACCATGGTATTTGGTAGCATTTGAAGTCGATTAAAGGGTTCATGGCATCGATTAGGGCAAGGATTTCAAGACTAAGATTGAACTATTGAAGGTAGTGATTTCTTGGTTGATCGAAGGCAGTCAACAATCAAAATTAAAACAACTATTAAAGAGGATAACATTAAAGGCAAGGATTGTAGGGGATATGATTAAAGAATGCAACAATTAGACCATCAGCATCCAACCCAACTTACCCAATACCACATCAGCATCTACATCATCTTCCACCTTCAACCCTATCAAACCCACAAACCCCACATCTAATCCTCTTCAACCCACATTAAATATTAATAAAAAATATATATTAAATTTGTGAGAGAAGAAACAAAAAAAAGAAAGAAAAAGAAATCGGGTTTGGAAAACCGGTGTAGTACCCTATCACTATCAACCCAATTGGGTGTTTTGGTGTTCCCATTGGGTTCCATGCCAACCCAATGTCGGGTAAGGGACCGATGCGGTTGGTCTTAATAGCAACAAAGAAAAGGGCAAGACTACGAAGATCACTCTTCATTTTATGAGTGAAGTTAGGGAGATGATATTTCCACTTGTAAAATTGATTCATTTAAGACAAATCTATGTTTCACTAACTTGTAACATATATAGCTTCAATGATGTTGTACCTTCAGTGAATGAATAAAATTTATAAGTGAAAGAATCAATTTCCGTAAATTTAACCTTGTTCAGCCCCTTTTGTAAATTAAAAGTGAAAAGTATAAAATGACATAAAAAACAATATAAATAAATAAATAATAAAAACAATTCATTAAAATTCTTTATGTGAATATACATCCTCAATTCCTGTCTAACCGTGGCGTTTTCTAACCTTTCCAAAGAATATTAGTCTATTTTATGATATTCTTCTAAGATAATACCTTAACTCAAGTGTCTTCCTACAAGTTAAATAATGTCATTTTAGTCACCACTCTTTTTCTTGAATGAAAAGAAATTGTATATCGACTTTTAAAAGCATTTTCTCCAAGTTAATGATAATTATGGAGTTGTATGGTTAAAGCTACCCTCTCTATATTAGTCATATTCTTTGTAATAAATTTTAAATATTTTTAAGACTTAAATTAGCACAACAACTCGTATATAAACACGAAGATGATTAAGTAATTTTAAATGTTTATGATGTTAAATAGTACTAACATATATAGTAAAAACAATGGTAAAACATATACATGAATATAAAATCTCTTAAAAGAGATGTTAATATATTAGAAATAAAAAATTCATATATAACATTATCATCAAATTTTTTATAGAACCACTTCATGACCAAATTTGAATTTTTAAATTTAACCGTATACCTGTTTACGTAAATAACCACGAAAATAGGTAGATGTATCTACTAAATGATTTGATTAAATGTTTTTTTTTAGATATTTAAGTGTTAACAAATTAAACCACCTAAAAAATGACATTTGACAAATTACTCATTCGTAAACCATTTGAGGAAATAAAGGGGAATGATTGATGAATTTTTTTAAAAAATAGAATGATAACATCTTAATCCATTTTTTTAAAAATTTAATGATGACATCATAACAATTTTTTCATTTAATCTATATTAAAGATTAGGGTTTAGTTTCTAAAAGTGTATCGAAGTTGTCACTTTTTGCTATTGTGTATAGCCATCTTTCAAAACTACCGTTTAATGTACTCAACATTCTAAAACTACAATTTGATGTATCCTAAAACCTACACAGCAAGTTGCAAATAACTTTTGGTTTTTGAATTATTTTTTATACCAAATTTAAGATGAAGATCAAATGTTCATGAACCAAATGAATCTTCATCTCCTTCATCCAAAAATGTTTCAGAATTCGCGAGAAACCAAAAATGAAGATGAATCACAAGTCAAAACCTAAACCAAATCAAATACATAAATTGATATACACCTGCAATACCCAGATCAAACCCAAATGAAGAACAAAAATCGATACACATTTTCGAAGGCTTGCTTGTCTACTATGTCATCAATTGTGATTTGTCATTATTAATATTGTAAATAACTAATAATTCATATTGAAAACATGTAAGGAACATGTTAAAAGCTGTAAAGTGGAAATATAATTCATCATAGTTTGATTAAAAATGCTAAATTTGAAATATAAATAAGAAATTTATTGAATTATAGTGAGATAATGTTTACCTTAATATTGAAAAAGAATTATTTTGAATGAGTTGGAAAACTTTTATGTCACATGTATATACAAAGAAGCCGATCATACACTTGATATTAAAATGATGCTCCAAACTCCAAAAACATGTAAATAAAATCAACAAATATCTTTAGTAGGAACATGGATATACTATAGTTATGTGTATACATATATGCTATAATTTAAATTTAGACATGTTTACATATGGTTGTATGTATTATACGAAAAATCTTACATTTTGTTGTACTAGTTTTTTAGAAGTTACATTTAAGTTTGCTTACACACAACAGAAAAGCAAGATAAATTTGTTACATAAATATTTTAATAAAAATATGGTATTTAAGAGTTTGTTACATAAAAAATATATCTTCAAGTAATATACATACAAAGTAAAACATGTATGAGAAAATGTTAAGTGATGCTAGCACCATGTAACTTAAATATCTTATTCTCACATAAAGTATAGATCATAAATTATAGATTGATAAGTAAAATGTAAAATTACATAATTAATTTACCTTTCAAATAAGTTAGGTTCCACTAATATTAGTTAACATTTCTCCAACATATGTAGTTGTATACTTGGATATTTTATGGTGTCATTAGTAATATTGTTTTAGTTAATGTACAGAGTTAAATGTATTATTTTAGTATCTATGTCACTTTATTAATTTACTCTAAGCAATTTTCAGTTTTTAATT
>JAUEJL010085787.1:0-26979 GCA_032274825.1 Drosophyllum lusitanicum
TGATCATCAAATTTTTTGATGAATACTAGCTACGGTAGTTAATCAGGCATTTTCATCAATTTTCTCTTTGTATTGTTCCTGAGAGTTACTAAATGTGATTTTGAGTTACTAAACGTGATTTTAGGAGAAGATTTGATTTTAGCAGGAATGAAAAAATTTTATATTCCAGATTTACCCTTAAATCGTATATAATTGGCAGTTTTATGCATTAATTTTGAATGTATTTTTATTGACTATTGATGATAATCCTACGGCCCAAATTCACTCTTACCCCTCTTACTTATATTTAACTCTTACAATATCCTTACCCTACTAATATAAATCATATCGGAACAATCCAAAAGGAAACTTGCTTGTTGAAAGAATATCTTCCTTTTTAACTCTTGTTTTTGTTTTTTTGGGTGTTATTTTATTACTTAGCTTTTTGCATCTTTATGTTACTTCATCATGTCTGCATTCATAGTTGCTTTTGTGTCTGACTGCATATATATAATTGGTTTGTGTGTGTGTGACAGTGTTGAGTGTTGGACTAGTGTTTCACTTCCTTTTTTCTTCCAGATTATTCTTTCTTCCAGTTTAATTATAGGAAGGGAATTGAAGCATTATAAAACAAGTTTATGACATATGATCAAGGTGTCACAAAATACCCAAAAAACCAGGCACTTGCGTGCAATTAGATCCAGGGATGGGAGTATATATAGTAGCTAGTGGTAGTATAAGTTGTGCACAAAAACTAAGATTGTTTTTTTATTAATCATTTCTGGGGTATGCCATGCATGCCGATATTATATATTTGCAGGTTGCAAGAATACGAGTTAAGACAACGCCAAAATCTTCGTTCAGAATTGTTGCTATCATTTGATAATGACCTTCGATATAGTTTGATTCTAGTTTGTATTTCCTAGAACAAGTACAAGATAGTTTTAGTAAAATACTTATTAGTTATATAAACAATGAAATTTACCCTAATTTATTTAAGCATTTCAATATTATATATACTTTATGTGTTTTTAGTGTATTCTCTCGTATACTATTGCACTTAGTTTTATCATCATTGTGTGGTACGGTTGACTTAAATACTTGTGATACTTGATACATTTGTGATCATACAATTTTGTATCCCATATATTATACATATATACATGATCAACTAATTATAACATCATTCTTTTAGTTATTTATGTTAATTAAACACTTAAAGTCTTAAACCATTTACATTTAACAAAAATAAAGCTAAACTAAAACCATACGAGTCGTTTAATCGCTACATGCCTAATGGTATGATAATTGTATAGATATATATAATAATAACATATGAGTTTTTTTATTATTATCTTTTCAATTTGTGATCAAACATAAACTGTTCATTCTCTTACAAACATTATAGTCAGATCATTAAATCAAATCCAGGTTCTAAGTAAGTCTCATTTTGATATTTGTTAAGAACATGATCACTTGATCACATTTGATCCAATTTAAAAGAATTTGATTAAGCTTTATTAGTATATTCTCATGAATTTAAATATGGAAAGTTTTATTTTTTCCTACTATTTTCACCTACTTAACACATGATAACATGTGTGTAACTCACTAATTCTTTTTTTTTATCGTATTCGTTAATTTTGACACTTGTGTTAGTCTTATAATTAAGAGCATAAGTAGAAAGATTTTATAAGAGAATATAAAACCTTCTTTAAATATTAATCCAATAATTTAAAAGTTATTAGTGACTTGTTGTATTGTTGTATAACTAAAGTACAAGTGCATGCGTGTACGTATACATGTATTTGTGTATATATTCATTACATGTACAGATGTACTTTTTAGAATACCATAAATACTTCATTATGTTGGCCATTAATTATATAATATTAAAATGAGAAAAATAATGCATCATAGCGTGCATGGACCCACTGGTAGACATCCAACGGTAGGATCAGGCTAAAACAATTAAACCTCCTCAATGCAGACCATGTACAGAATAACAGCCTTATTTTCTTTTTCTTTTTTTCCCTCTAAAAATAAGTTATTATTAATGGGAGAAGATATATCCTCCTACTTCATCCTTCTACTCATAAAATCAACACAAGTGTCAAAATTAATGGATGAAGTGAGGAAAGAAAATTAGTGGACTCCATATGTCATCTTGTGGTGAATAGAAGGATGAAGTAAGAGGAAAAAGTAGGAGGATATATCATTTTCATTATTAATTATTCAAAACAACCCTGCCTGGAATTCAGCAGTTTTCATTTATAGCAGAATGCCGTTCAAGCAAGTAAGTGAATCCCTGACTCTTTGGCCTTTAGTCGTAATTTTATTTTTATTTTTTTATAAAACCTCTCTTAAGCTTTATTTTTTTTAATTTATTTTTGAACGACAGCCAATAAAAAATTTATAAAACATCTAACGAGTAACTAGAAAAACGTACAAATTACAAGGAAATGAAAGAAAAGAACAACACCACCGATTAATCCAATGCATGTTGTACTACTTGCTTTAACAGTTGGACTCTTAAATAAGGGTATGCAGAAGTTGCAAAACCTTTTACAAATGTCTTCTTTACTTTATGGGCAGATTCTATGCGATATGCCATACCAATGCCTTTTTCTCTTTGAACGTCTTTTTCATTCTAATAATGCATTGACTACTTGTACTGTACAACCTCAGTATGCACACATTTACTTTCGCTTTTGTTACACTCCATTGTGTAGTTACAACTTACAACCTACTTTTGAAGCTCTTTGCATTTAATTAGTAAATATATATAGATGGAATCACTATTGTCCAACTTGGCCTTCATTAATTGTTGACGCCTATTTAATACCATAAAATATCAACCTTATATTTCAATCACTATAAATTATATAAATCTGCTTGAATCACTCAAAGCAAAAGATGAAGCCTTCAGGTTGATCGGGTTTACTTCAAACACTCGTAAGCCCCTCTTTGAGACCTGATCAATTTGGGCATTTCGAGTTCACCGGCCCAAATGTTTTATCTTCTCTTTTCTCTCCATCTCCTTCCCCTCTCTTCCCTCTTCTCTCTTGTATATTTATTATTTAAATAAAACAAAAAGTAAGGTTAAATTGTATTATTGTATTAGACTATACTAGCTTCTTAAAAAAGAAAAGAGAATAAAAAATGATGTTACGCTAATGTAATATTTATGCTGTGAAAGGAGAATTACATGTTACATAGAAGGCTTAAGTGGTTAGGATTACATGAAATACAAGAAAGAGTAACCGATTACTTTTTAAGAGTCTCTATCAATCGATAATAATAACATAGAAACGATAAATATAAATATAAATAAACCAACAATTTGGAATCCTTTAGGTATGTTTATGTTTTTGGGACCTAACTAAAACTTTCAAACTCTGAGATTGACCCCAATATTTTATTCGTAAAGTGCGGAACATCATATTTAAGGAAACACAAAAGAATAGAAAAAAAAAACTATCTTTTCAGCTTAAACTTTTCTTTTCTTTTAACACAAAACATTAATATTCAACATAATATAAGTTGAATGACAATATTTGACTATCGGTAAAATAGTTGTGACATGTTTATTTGATTTTTTTATAGTAGAAGTCACACATCCACCAAACCTACGCTTATACTATATCTTTTCACTAGCTATGAGTCTATTAGACTTAAACACAAGACCTTAACAATGATATTAAACACCTGGTACTATTACGTCAAATGTCCTTTTGATACATGTTTATTTGATGTTAGGCTAATAGACGAAGACACAGATTTATAATAAAAATTGACGGATCAAATATTGACACATACCTTTTTAACTATTTGTGTGTATTTGACAACAGGCTTACAGGGGATTATATAGTTTTCATAATCTTCAGCCCTCTATCCTCATCCGGATGTTAAAATCTTAAGGGATTATTAAAAACATAATGTCTCAAAATAAACGTCTTTTCAAGTAGTTTATGGATAGAACTTGGGATTACCAATCAGCCCAGCTAGTTTCGCTTAACACACTTTATATTGGCGTTGGGACAGCTTGGTGAGAGTAATATATGACAAATAATAAAGAAGTATGGAAACATTGTAAAAAACAGTATTAGTATTTTGTAATCTAAAAAGTATTTCTTTTAACTTAGTTAGTTAGAGTAATATGTTACAAACATAAAACAAACACAAGAATAGCGAAAGTTAGACATAAATCTCACTATCATTACTAAAATTAGTGATATACATTTTTTTCCATAACTAGAAAAATCATACTTTTGATCAAGAAGATGCACCATCTGAAACAGATGCTTTCTGGGGACTCTTATGCTCGTCATCATCATCATCATCTCCAAGCTCATCATCAACATCATCATCATGATGATCATCATCGTCATCATCATCATCATCTTCTTCTTCTTCTTCTAATGAACATGATGACAAACAATGACTGGTGCTTGAACAAGTTCCAGATGAAGATGCTGATGATGATGTGAATGATTCTGGGGACTCACTACTTATACTCATCTTCTTCTTATTTTTATTGTTATTACGAAAATTACTACTACCAGGCTCCATATATAAAGATTGATCTTGACAGTTGATTGACGAAGATGATGAAGAACATGAAGATGAAGATGTAGAACCAAGATTAACCAACAAGAAGTCAACAAAAGCACCAATAATGTAACCATGGTTAATCTTATCATTCACTGCTAGATACAAACTCAAAAGCTCTTGAAGATTCTCCCATTCTTTTAACCCTTCATCAGCTTCCACCATTTCTTGCATTGACTTCTTGAAGTCAACAAATGGATCAGTTGACTCCATCTCCATCATTGACACACTTTCTTTCAAAGGTAAAACATTTTCTCTTTCGTTTTCGTTTTCTTTATCTTTATCTTTTGGCTTTGCTTCTTCAAGTATGGAGCTTGTTTTCCCTGGATTGAAAAAGAACCTGTCGGAAGTTAGCCCTCGAATAACAGACTCAACGGTTTCCCCGGCGGCTGCCATGTCGTCAAGATCGCCGGTGGAGGTGGTGGCACGGAAAGAGAGGGTTTTACTAGGGCTGCCACAAGTGGGAAGAAATGGAAGTCTTCTTCCCATTGTTGGTGGTTTTTGAATTGGGTTAAAAGATATAGAATTTGATGCTGATTTTGAATGTGAATATGAAAGTAGGAAGGTGTTATTAATGTTGTAGATCGATGTTAAATAGATGGTCAGAAGGGGTATTAAATGAGGGGGCGTTTTTTAAAATAAAAGGAGTGGTAACTGGTGAGAGAAGTTAGGATCAACAACAGTACGTAAGCTTATTGGTGGGTGGGGTCTTGTCTATATTTATTATAATGGTCCTCTTTCTTCTTTTTGGCTCAAGAGTAAATTACAATTTTGGTCCCCGTGATTTGATGAATTTACGTGTTTGATCTCTAGGGTTGAATACTTTCGCATGCGGTCTCTATTCACTTGATTCTTTTTCATATCTGGTCTTTCTCAAATTTGAAAGGATCAAAATACCATCCTTTATTAGTTTCTTTATTTTTCTTCAGATTTAATGCATTTTATATTGACTTATACATTTTTAATTGATTTTATATTTTTAATAAGGAAAATGATGTGTACTACTATAGTATCTAAGTTAGATATAGCCATACTCAGATACTTCTTTCATAGAGGATAATATTATCATTTCGGTATTTACTTATTAAAGATGTATGTGAGTGTGACAAATCCCTTTTTAATATTAATATAAAAGAATCACAAAGCTCTCATTCTACCCTCAGACATTAGTCTCTTCTCTCTTTCTCTTTCTCTCTCTCTCTCTCTCTCTTGTGTAGAGATTGTCGTACAACCAAAAACTCTTTCTGATAACCTAAAACTTCCGACTACCTAAACACCTCCGACCACCACCACATCCGGTCACCTCCAAACATCTTCGACCACCCTTAATCATAAGATTCCTTTCCACAAACATTTCTGCCACCCCTGAACATCTCTGACCACCATCACCGCCAAATATATATATATATATATATATATATATATTGTATATGTATATCCTTCGTATGACAACAAGAATAGATCTCTCTATCTCCACACACACAAATCACTACCAGCGGTAGCCGGAAACTAATGGATTTGGTCGGATTTTTTGGGGGTTTTGATCGGATTTGATGTCAGTGTGTAACGGAGTTAGGTTTTGATCGGATTTGAAAGATATGCAAAAGGCACCTTCGATTATCTCTCTCTACCTCTCTAGATCTAGGTTTTTAGGTTCCATAGATGAAGGCTCCGGAGGTGGTTGAAGATGGTGGTAGTAGTAGTGGTTGACATTGAAGGGGGCGGTGGTAGTTGAATCTAATGGAGACGACGATGTGATGGTTGAAGACAAAGGGAGCGGTGGTGTGATGGTTGTAGATGGTAGTAGCTCGTGTTTATCAAATAAGAGAGTTGAGAGAGAAAGATAGAGAAATTGCGTGTGTGTGTGTGTGAATAAAGACAAGGTAACCTAAAATTTTATGTTTTCTATAATATTTAATATAAAAAAAAGCCAAATATCAATATAAAGTTATTTAATAATTAAAAGAAAATAAATAAAATATCGTGGATTTTACAATTTAGTCAATTAAAATTTGAGAGGAACTAAAATTATATGGGAATCTAGTCAATATTCAATAAGGACTGGATTTGTAAGTTTCTGAACTCAAGAACCAAACCCGTAAACTTCTCCAAACTAGAGGGACCAAAATTGTAATCTACTCTTAGCTTAATTGCATGATTCTACCTTTATGTTTGTGGTTTGTATGGCTTAAGTCCCTCATGCTTCACATATATGGCAAAGTATACTTACAAAGAATAACTAGTTACTAAAGATTACAAACAAACTCATAGTGTATATTATGACTAAACGTGCTCATCTGTAGCCATGTATAAGTCAGTTAGAGTTCTAATTGAGTAGTTTTGTAACATCACTATTACAATTGACAAATTGGCATGAAAATTACTTTTCTTAAAGGAAATTTGAATGAGGAAGTGTAGATGATACTTCTATAATTTTGTATATTTTCAAAGAATTTTAGTAAAATATACTTGCTTTAGAAATTTATTTATGAAATGAAGCAAACATCATAAAGTTAGAAGATGCGGTTTGTTAAGAAATAAAAGAGTTAGGTTTTACGAAAGATAAAGATAATCTTTGACTTTAAGATGTGAATTCTGCAGAATCTCATGCACGAAATCCTTGAGACAAACGCCTCCTTAGTCTTTCATGAAGAGGACACATTATTAACCGAAAATGGTATCCCCACTTTACAATGTTAACTCTTGGTCTATTTTTGTGTTGTTATCATCATATTTATTTTTTAAATTTTTTTGTTTCGGTTATTAGTGTATGGTATGGAGTATATTTAACCATTTTTGTTTAGATGACATTTGGACATAACACAATTAAGCCACACATAACAATTGTTTTCTAAACTTAAATTCAATGTTGTATTTTCCCAACTCCAAAGGTTAATGGTGTTTGGTTTCTTACAAACCTTCAAATATAATGTTTTTTAATAGCAAGAAAAGATAACTTAGATAAAGAGCTTGGGTATGACTATTATTCCTCTCTAAAAAAATAAATTAATACTATTAATACGAATCTAACAAGATGCTTGAATGTAAGTGTTACAAGAGTTTACAGATGTCGACTATAGAGTAGTCATTCATACATTCCACTATTCTTATTCACATTCACATTTCCATTTCCGTTTTTGAAACAAATGTCAACTGAAATATATAATAATGGATATATATGTAAAATACAAGGCATAAATGAATTATTAAGCCTATATTTAATTTCATAGACATAAGTGACTCATTAAACTCATTCAATATCTTACACGCTTGTAATTGTCCATTAATGTCTCACTTATTATCCGTTTTTGCTTTGAACTAATCGTCATACTTACTTTAAAAATTGGGTGATAATTTGTGCGTAATATTTGTTTGTCATACACAATAAAAGATGGTTATTTTTGACCATTATATCATTGAATTTGTAAATAAAAATAATAGATAGTAGGTTGGTAAGAGCAAAAAAGTCCTAATTGTTATTCATGACAAAAAGTTGTTTTATACAAATTATCATCCTCTAAAAGTTTACTTCAAGTTCTTTGTATCCTTTGAACCGGAATATCTTGACCCATGTAAACGTTTACTTCAAGTTCTTTGTCGGGTACGTTAACTCCCTACCAGCAACTTAACGTAGTTAGGGAGTCTTGTGCCAATGTACAAGACAAAAATAAATGGTCTTTGTCTTAAAAGCATTGCAGAGCGGGTACAAAGACAGGCCCGTTATAATACCTCGAAGTATCGGCTTACATCGAGAGAGAAGCTAAAGGTATTGGGTTTTCCAAGCTAGAATGTTTACCTTCCTGGACCGAAGGAATCTAATCGGTCTTTAGGCCTAAGGATATTTGAAAAGCGAGGAATCGATAACGAACCTTATTGATGTAGCCGTGAAGTTACTAGCTAGAAGTTTCCTACTTTCATATGCAACTTTAGATCTGACCTTTATGACCATAAGTGATTTTGGAGCAGAATGGAGAGTTTAGGAAGATGTTTAGAGCAACAATAGGCTTGTTTATAGATGCAATTGCACCCCAAACCTCTAATTTCTTTTTATTTCCTATCGGGAGTGCAATCTATATATGTAGCTTTCTTCTTTTCGTCTTTCATTCCCTAAAAGAAATTGTTTCACAAACTCTCAACGGTTTGCGTGTTTTTTATTTCTAAGGTATATAAGTAAAAGGAGTATATTCCCATACTCTGATCGATCTAGTCCCGACTCCCGAGTACCGTTTTATACTTCCATTTGTATAGCTTTGATTATTTTTTTTTAACAATTTGTATGAAGTGATGCCACATTGTTGTAAAGAAAAGGTGCAAGCAGATCATGTTACAATAGGGTATCCGGATTGCTTCTACAATTGTGTATGATCACTTTTCAAATTCGATATTTCTACCCTAAAGTGCCTGTGTTACACGATTCAAACCAAGATAAGAATAGAATAATAAAATCTAATTCTTGGCTAGAAAAAGATCAAAGACGAGAGAGAATTATGAGTGAGTTTCAAAAATGTATGTTTCTCCAATGAACATCCCTTTTTTATATGAAAACCAGAAAACAGGAGTTATAAAATTTAAGAATCATAAAGAAAACCCCTAAAAATTCAAGAATTTCTATTACAGTGGCGTTGCCCCCTTGATCGTATCGGAATCCACCTAAACTAATGCAAACGTGCACTCCACACTCTCCAAACTTGTTTTAGAACAAAGTTTAATCCCTTTAAAACACACGTATAAATTCCATTACACTAAATAAACCGGTGACACTAAAATTACCAACAGATCACCTTATTGTAAACACCATTCACAAAGGTATTCCATAGCCTTGCTTCGTTCCAATTATCCAAAAATTTGTGATGAAGTAGAATGTCATAGTCCCACGCACAATGTGTTTCTTGTCTTTTTGAATTTGTCTTTTGTCTTTGTATATGAAATCGACTCTCTTATCCTTGAAACTCTTTCGGTGGGTTCAACCCTGAATCTAATACTTAGTGGTGAGCATGGTTTGCTTTGGGGAGGGTTTTGCCTCAACCCGAACCGGAAAAATTGATGATTTTTGACGTCTTTGTTAATTTTCGGTTTTAAGTTCTTTGCTTTAAAACAAATCATGTCAACGTACTAATGTACTATGTTAAGACTGATTAACGTTTTTGTTTTTGGCATTTTCAATAATATAATAAATATATTTAACTAAGGCACAAAGGAAAAAAAAACATTTGTAGTTGATAAAGGTACGTATTGTTTGCTTCTCTTAAATTCCAAGTTTCATTTATCATGCAACACTAATAAAAAACATAAAGAATTAGTAAGAAACTAAATATGCATGTTAAAGATAAACAGTAGAGAACTGAAAAAACTTTAATAAAAATGGTACCTTAAATTGTTAATGGTGAAGAAACAAAAAAGCAAATAAACGGATGAACAAGGTTACGAGGATTTCTTGTACTATAAGGATTTATAAAAAAACAAGAGTAATTGTCAAATTCGTCATTTAACTTTGTCATTTATTTCAATTTGGTTCTTTAACCTCAAAAGTGACAATGATATACCTTAAACATCCATTTTGTCGTCTAAATGGTTCTTTCGTTAGTTAACCGTCAGTCAACTTTGTTAAACCAATGATACTTTGGTCATTTTATCATTTTTCAATATTTTAATTTAATTATTTTTAAATATATAAAAATAATTAAATTTTATTTTAAGTTATATATTCTCTCTCCCCATATACACAAACAAACTCTCTCTCTACCCTCTCTCACTCTCTCATCTGTCACTCTCCCCACCACCCTTGAGCACAGCTGCTGCCGCCGCTACTGCCAACGCCAACCGCCCACCGCAGAAGTGACCATGATTCCTTTTTATATATCGTTGGCTCTTTCTCGCTCTCGCACTCCGCCACCACCACACCATTCAACTACCACCACTACTAGTGGACCATCTCCTAAACCACCACCGCCACACCAGTCAACCACCACTACTAGCAGATCATCTCCTAAACCACCACCGCCACACCATTCAAACACTACTACTAGCGGATCATCTCCAAAACCACCTCCTAAATCACCACCGCCACACCATTCAACCACCGCCACACCATTTATGCATGGAACACAACAGGAATGATGATACCATTAATGTATGTTCGAAAACCCAACCACCACCACCACAAAAATCCCCACCATCAACGCCTCTGTTCAACACAAATCCTAGATCATTACCCAAATCGTGTGAAAACCCTAGATCTATACACAAATCATGTAAAAACCCTAGATCTATTCGAAGATGAGGCGACAGCGGTGGTGCTTCACCGTGAGAAAAAGAGAGTGAGATGAGGCGGCGGTGTGGTGGTTACACGGTGAAAGAAACATAGAGAGGAGAGAGAGAAGTGTAGTTCTCACCATGATAGAAACAAAGAGAAGAGTGGTAGTGGTGGTTGTATCCGGCGATAGGTGGCGGCGGCGGCTGTCCAGAGAGATTATGTCTTTCTTTAACCCATTACTCTCATCCCCAAGGTGGTAGTGAGATGCCAAATTATAAACTCTAAAGAAAATATGGGATATATAATAAATATTAATAATTTAGTTTTAATGAATAAATTCTAAAAATAAGGGTAAAATCATCATTTTACCTATTTTAACGAAGATGACTAACCGTCAACTAACGAAAGGACCATTTAAGTGACAAAATGGATATCTAAGGCCTATCATGATCATTTTTGAAGTTAAAGGACCAAATCAAAAGAAATGACAAAGTTAAAAGACGATTTTGACAATTAACTTAAGTTCAAATAATTGGCCAATTGGGCCATAGATTAAACCAGATTAAACAAATAGGATAACTACAAAGTACAAATACAATAAGCATATACACAATATTCTGAAATTTTAAAAGTAATGTAAAAGAGTAAGGTTCAGTTCGGTTCGGTTATAGCGAATTGGTGTTGGGGCTAAATCCGAAATTAAGGTTATCACATTTTCTTACCGAACCGGGTTTTTGTAAACAAAACTCGGTAATTTGGTTTACATTATGTTAATTGGTTAATTTTGCTCACCCTTAAAGGTGTAATTCATAATCATCATATAAAAAGAATAAAAGGTAATCAATTGAACACCGTAAAAAATATGAGGATAGATAGAGCATATTATAATATCTTGAATATGATAACCAATTGAGTGCGACACATTTCTTAAGATGTGTTGATAATTCATAAATATATATGTAAGAAAAGAAGAAATAAAATGAATATCGTGGTCTCAATCACCATTTTTGTGGTATGAGAATATATTTTTTAACGACTTAATTATGTCATTTTCCATCCAATTGCTGCATTGCATATATCCAACAATAAACGTACATGCTTCGTTTCGCATGCATGTGACAACATGGCCATCATCCACTAAAAAAACAAACAAACAAAAATAAAATAAATAAATTAAATGCTTTCAAGAGACAAGCACCATCATATCTAACTATCATAAAAAAAACAATATCTAAGGTCAAAATCTAAGATAAGACAACGTTAATTAGGGTGTTAGTTTTGACCAACGGGCCTTAATAATCAAATGAATCAACATGGTTAAAACTTGTTTTACATGTAATCTTTTAAGTAGAACTAAAAGAGTTTAGAGGTTTTAAAAGAATATTAATATTTTTTAAGGATATATACATAATTAATTAACAAGATTTATAAGAATATATATATGAAATTCTTTGTTTAAAATATTAAAATCTATAAATTAATTATGAAGTTTTGATTGAATTGTACGTATGATTTGATACGCTCGATCGTTTATTTTGTCCACTCTATAGAACATGTATGATAAAATAGTTAGATGTAGTAAACATAGTCAACTAGTAGTCAACTGAGTTTGAGTTACATAACCGGTAAAATATGCATCTCTAATACGTATCAAGTTAGCTATATAGGTTATTATATCAAATCTTTGTTTATATCATATTTTTAGCTAGGAATAATTACAATATTAAAGAGTGAATTACAACTTTAGTCCGTGTGGATTGCACCAAACTTGTAGTTTCGATGTATATATGATGATAAATATATTCTCATGTTCTGGATTTGATGTTCATGTTCATGTTCTTGGTCTATCTTAATAAATGCTCATGTTTCTAGGGTTTTTTTGAATGATGGATGATGATAATGATGAGTATTAATAGTGATTAATGATGAAAGATGATGAGGGTGATAAATGCTGAATGTGGATCATGATGAAAGATGATGATGGTGATAGGTGTGGATATTGTTCTAAAAAGCTAGTATTGCCTTTTCATTGTTTGAGGTTGATCATGCCCACGAAAAGTTCTAAGGTTTGGGTTAAGGCTTGTCGTATGTTAAGATCTAGCTTGGCATGCTTTTACCTTTTATAAGCTGTGTTTTAAATAATAATAATAATAATAATAATAATAATAATAAATGTTAAGAGAGAGGGTGGCTCACGCTTGGTGTGAGTTTAAACCCCCTCAAATCCTCACTCTAGAAATTAGGGGGCGGGGGTGATGGTTTTCTTGGCTTGAGAATGGGCTAACGCTTCATCCTGCGGGATGGATGCATATAGCCTAAGGTGTGTTAAAGGTATGAATCATATAGGCAGAATATATATACGTAGGCGATTATAAGGAATTGTTGGATATACCGAAAACGAAGAAGAATATTGATGAACTATGTTATATATCTCTAATTATGTGCTTTTCTATTTTTGTTTGTATAATTATATATAAAATTAGAATTTATATACAAAATTATCATCTTAAGTCACGTCTTATAAAACTTTATGACTTTATCATAACTTCTAAGAATTAAGGCTTAACTATACAATCACGTAACGACGCACGTTATTTAAAACCTTGAATGTGGTTATAAGAGCATAAAAATGATCTCCCCTCTCACTTCTCATCTTTGTGCCACATAAACATTGTGTCACTTTTGTTTCCCGTCTTTTAACCCCTAATGGTTGTGTTTCAAACACTCTATCTCCCACTTCTTCTAATTTTGAAATAACAATCAAATTAAATAGACATAAAATAAAAAACATTGCATTAATTAATAAAATTTAAACATTATATTTAATTAAAAGATAAATGAAATTAAATTTGCTAAATACACACAAATGATGATTGTGATTAATCTTTAGCCGTTCTTTTCTTTGAAGCAAACATTCGTCTCCTTCTCGAGAGCATAAAGTCTAGGATACAAGTCTTTTAATTTTATACCTCTTTCCACAGCTTCATCTTTCCAGAAACAAATGTTGTTCAACCCATTTTAACTCTATTTTTTAAAATGTTTACATTTTTAAAGCGATTCCAAACCAACCAATTCGTGAATAAATCAGTTAAATTTACCATGTAGTAACTAATCAAACAAATTTCCGTCAAAAACGGATGCTCTATTAGAGTGTTCTAAACCCTCACTCTCCATCATACCGTCTCTTCATAAGTTTTTCATTCTCACAACTTAATCTCGTAGTAATCACTTTTCACTATACCAAATTTCATGACCCACCTTATATCTGTCACACTACTCTTTCTGCTATTGTGACTTGTGATTACCACACCCCAACACCCACCCCACCAAGATGTACCGGAAGAAGTGATCACTATGGTGTGGTACTAGAGGCCACCACACATCTTTCACCTTCCCATTGAAAATACTCTTTAGATAACATTTTTTTTTTCACACACTTCTACTCTCAAAAGAAGAAACGCATAATTTAAAGAAAAAAAGGTAATAAAAGAGTTTGCCAAAGCAATGCTGCAATCATGTGAAGGACTTCCTACAAATCAATTTCCTTACTCAATAAATTAAAGTACCTATATCAAAAATACATTATTAACAACAAAAATAAATAAATAAACTACAATTAAAATTGCAGATATAGCCATCCTCAGCTCCTTTTAAGGATAAACCAGTAATAAATGAAAGTAAAGTCGCTAGCAGTACTTGTCTTTCATTTCATTTTTGCATTTAACATCCATGTTCTCCTCTTCTCCAGCACCATTAATTAATAGCCCACCACTCTCTTTTCTCTCAACTTAAAAATAATTCAGATTTTTTTTCTCTCTTTTTTACTTTTTCACAAGCAGCCATGGGCTTGCTCGAGCCGTTTATCGAGCTGGTTTACGAGCAAACCGAACCCGAGCATATACTTGAACCCGGTTCATCTTCAGCCCAGTGACACATATATGCTCAAATGGCTTGTGGGCTTGTGGCTCTCTTAATTACTACATTAATTAAATGTGTGTTAACTATAAAATAATAAAAACTCGCTAGTCTATCTACACAATCGGGCTAGGTCATCATATACTAAAATTCTAATTACTCTGAACAACCCGAATTTTGTAAGATTACATAATGATATGATGGACCACCACCGAGTTAATAATGGTTCTATGTTGTTCGTTTCTGTATTTCCAACATTATGTCATTTTCGGTTACCTGAGTCCTAACCCACCTTGGATATTATGTCACATTCTTCTAGTTAATTAATTGGTCCCAAAAACCCACCTTCAACTTCTAACTCTTATACATGACCATAATCCACTAGCTAAAAGTATTCACACAGCTCATGGTGCCCACGTTTAGTGGCCCCGATATGCCGGGGAGACAGTACGTTTTAGCCCAGAAAGAGATTAGTTTGGTCGATGGCCATCTGAGAGGGACTGTAATTACAACTCACATGTTGCTATATATGCATGGCCCCTTAATTTGTAGTATGTTAGGTTGGATATTTGTAACATCATAACATGGATGCCTAATCTCTAAATTCAGTGTTCTCACATTCAGAAACTTTTGCTGATTCTCAGGCCAGGATTATTGTATGAAATCACTGATTAAAAGTCACCTAATTTACAGGTTTTGTTATTGTGTTTACCGAAATTAAAACTTACATATTGAGGTGACACTCGTTTCACAGACATGGGTCGTGGGAGGTGATGTGTAATTTCATGTTTAATACTAATTCAATATAAAACCAATTTTATTTTCCGATATTATTATTAAGCTAGAATTAAACTAAGGTTGTTCATCAAAATTTTCGAGTTTCTCGAGTTGTTTGTATCAGGTTGTTCGGGTTTGACAACATTTTATCCTAATTTGAAATTCGATTCTTATTTGTTTACTACTAATAAAACCGATTTGAATTCGAGTACAACAAAATTCAACTAACCGAGTATATTTGTCCTAAATTTAAAGTTTAAACTTAACCAAATTTAATCGGAAAACTTTGTGATAGATTTAATATTATGAATACCTAACTGGAGTTTGAACTTTTAAGGATGAGTGAGGAAAATATATATAGGGCTTTTATTAGTCTTAGTATAACATATTTCTATTTATGCATCAAATAAGAGAAATAAAAAATAAACACTAGAGTAATAACACACATTCGAATTTCGAGTCGAATAACGAATTTTTATAGATTCAAAAACCAATGTAAACTTTCGAATCAAGTCCTAAACTGACTCAAAAACTAAAACAAACTAATTCAAATCAGATTATTCGAATTTAAGTTTTTATGAATAGTATCCAAATATTGAACACCTACCTGGGGTTTTTTTCTCAGACCTTGCCTTCCTGCTTTATTCATCTTTCACAACGATCATTTCTTCTCTGACGGGTGTTAGGGTCTATTAATCTATTCATCATCTCTGATTTCTCCAACCTCATCTTGTCCTTTTCGGGTGGTTATTCATGAACACCAATCATCCATATGTTCATCTAGAATTGGTCTGAAGTTGTTCTTAGTGTTTGAGGGTTTCGATTTCGCAATTTAGTGTTCCAATTTGGGTTGCCATTTCGATCTAAGGGTTTGTTGGCGGGTTCCATGGACTTGTATGTCTCCGGATTTGTATGTTTCATTTTTTTATTTCAATGGGATTCAATTCATTCATGTTCTTATACCCTTCAAATCTGTATTAGGTTGCGATTTTTTCATGTTCTTGTACCCTTCAAATTCCTACGTCTCATTTGATGCTTTAACGTGTTTAATTTGTTATTAATGTTCTTGTATGTTTCGATTTGTTGTTTCATCTTCATCCTCAATTCGTTGATGTATGTTTCTACATTGTTCATGTGTTTGGTTTGTTCATCTTTATCATCGATTTGGAAGTTTATTCATTTTCATCATAGAGTGTCCGTTAGAGAAGAAAACGGAAGGGTGATTCTTAACTTTTCATTTAACAAATAACAGCTAACAATAATTTTTTATAAAAAACAAATTAGAATTAAGAATAAATTGCATTTTTCGTCCATGTTGTTAGGTTAAAATTACCGATTTTGCCCATATGCTATATTTTTCATATTCAATCCCTCTCATCTTGAAGTTCTTGAACTTTTGGTTCCTCTTTACCTAAAATGAACAAAATTTTATTACTAGAAAAATGACGAGAAACAAGAGTTCTTACACGTTTGGTTAAAATTACGCTATTAGCAAACATACATATGTATACCCACACTCAAATCCTCTCTCTCTCTCTCACACACACACACACATATACTCACACATAACACACTTAAAACACATACACCTAATCTCGGATACCACCAACTGTTGATGGCCACAGGGGAAAAACCACACGCATTTAGGTACAAACTTGAATCGAACCTCCCTAAACTTCAAACATACACACCTAGATCTAACACACATATAACACACTCACAATTAAACACACATACATCCTCAAACACACAAATCCCAACACACAGAAACACAACAAAAAATTGATATTAAAATACATAAAATAGTTTATAAGGAAAAAGAAGGTGGGAGAAGTAGAGGTGGCGAAAGCGGAGGAAGTGACGGAAGTGGTAGTAGTATAGAACACCATAATATTTTTCAATTGTTTAAAGAGCAATAAATACTTTAAAATGAATTAAATGCAAGAAAAATATATAAATAGGTTATAATGGCATTTGATCATTTTAGGAACAAGAAACATCAAAATTTTAAGAACTCTATAAACTAAATTTGTAAAAAAATAAATCGTATAGTTCACGATAATGTATCAAACTTGTCATATTTTATTATTGTGTGTACCGATCTTTAAAAATTACCATTTAATGTATGTAACTTTTAAAACTTACTATTTTATGTATCTAAAATCCTGAACACCAGGTTACAGGTAATATTTTTATATTTGATTTAGATTTAATTCGACATCATCCATTGCATTAGTTATTATTCAATGTGCTCTTCCTACGTATGAATCAAGATCTTCATCTTGGTATTCATCTTCTATATATAAACATAGACCTTCGAAATAATAAAAAACAAAATCAAAATCAAACATTTCATGTGTAACAGATTTGAAAACACAAAACTAAAATCCAAATCTAGAAAACCATTGAAGAAGACCAAATCAATGAACAGAAACCATTTGATGTATGAACAAAAACAGTTTTAAAACACAAAACTAAAATCCAGATCTAGAAAACCATTAAAGAAGACCTAATCGATGAACAAAAACCATTTGATGTATGAACAAAAACAGAAAACAATGGAATAAAACCCAAAAACCCGAATCTTCAAGAACAATGAATCACATGAAACTAGATGTTGAAACATATAGATGAAATATAATCAAAGAACATGAACAATATATCAGAAGTTTCCTAAGAAAAAGATGAAAATGATGAAATCAAACCTAGATGAAACTGAAACCATCATCACCACCACGACTACTACTACATCATTCAATATTACATTCGTGAATTTTGAAGTTATATACATACAATATCTAAACTAATAAAGTTAACCCTTTCAAAATGAAAAATTATGTTTCCTCCTTCTAAATCTTCCTACTTCATCCTCATACTTGCTAAATGATGACATGTTGAATCCATTGATTCTCTTTTTTCATCTCATCTCTTGATTTTGACACTTGTATCTTGTGAGTAGCAGGATATAGAACATCTCTTCCAAAATATATGCAGACGAACTCTTCTTTAGTTATTTAAGGTTGTCGTTCAGAAATGAGAATAACATCCACAGCAGTTTTATATTACAAGAAAGGTAATAGGAATCAAGAGGTAGAGACATTTACCAAATATCAGTCACATATTTCAAGTTATAGCAAACTTATGACTTACACAAACATATCAACTCCATGAAGTTTTCCTATAAATCAATTGCTGCAAGATAGCATAAGCTTAAAAAAAACAACCTGAACAACACCAGAAAACCCTGGTGAATCCAGCATTGCAGAAAATTAACAAGCATAATTACAAACATGATCCAATGACTATCTGCCGATGATTAATTTGTGAAAAGAAAATTCTCCGCAAACATCACCATTGAAACCATGAGCATGTTGCCGTGTTATAACTTATAAAATCAAACAAGTCTTTGAAGAAATCATTTCACCTGGAGAACTAAATTAAGCAAGGTGTTAAACATACAGAGCTGATATAGTTAGTACAAAAAATTACCTGCTATTAAATCCTGCAGTTGAGATGTCATTGACCTGTTGTTATCCAATATGATAAGCATTTATTTGATTAGTAGTAACATAAGCTTTAATAATATCAATAAGATTGTTCACCTAACAAGTTGTACTTGGCTCCAGTTGTTTGTGGATCATAGTTTCTCTACTACAAATATGGTCTCGGGTGATTTTTTTCACCTTTTCTTATTAAGGAAAGTGTTTGTTACTTCATTTATGAAGGAAAACCCTTCCAGCAATTAAACTAATGCAAAACCACAGTATCAAAAGGATTACTATGATAAAAGGGGTGTTTGAGATTGTTTCACGTTTGGAAAACAGCGTTTTGCAAAAGTTGGTGTGGACCTGCATCTCCAAAATCACGTATGCAAGAAAAAAACACAATTATGTTTTCAAAACACAATACAAACACCCTTTTGACATTTACAAACTCAAAGGGCTGAAATGCAACAAACACCCTTTTGACATCTCCAAAATCAGTTGCAAAATGCAACCCCCCCCCCCAAAAAAAAACCACCCACAACAAAAAAAAAACACCAAGGCCACAAAAATAAAGGATAACAAGCCATTAGCCTATTCAAGCCCTCATGCTGTAGTCTGAATTTTGAAACACCAAAATCTTTTTTTACATTTATTGTTTACTTCAAATGCATCCAAACCTCTGTATCAAGAACTTCAGTACCGTATTTTCCCAAAATATAAGAGCATTGCCATTGGTAAAAGGACATTTGTTTTACAGTGTAGCAGGGGAGGCTTAAATTACTCCACCTAATTTCTAAGTTCTGCTTATAGATGTAAATAAATATATTCTGCTTCATATAAATTCTTCTACCTACTTCTGTGACTTGAAGTCAAACTTTAAAGAAACTATAATAAAGGGATCGCAAAATATTTCCACAAGTCTTGAAAGAGAATATTTGGATGTTAAGAAAACTTGATTAACTAACAAAAAGAAACTTTAGGCTCTGTTAGCATTTAACCTATTATAACATATCATATCTAAAACTCCAGTGTATGCACAACTAGGTGGACCTTCATAACTTAGGTTAATTTCCATTTTTTAACACAAACACAAGTAAAAATGGGCAAGTGAGGAGGTAAGTGCATATACTAAAATTATAGTAAATAAGGAGTCAAATAATGCAAACTTTATAGTGCATTTATCGAACAGCAAAAGAGTGTTCAGGTTATCAGATAATAACAAAAGACAAGAACATCACGCAAAAGACCAAGGGTATGTTTGGCAAAAGTAGTTGTAGATGTGAGTCGTGTAAAGTGTTTGAAAATAGTAGTTGTAATTATAGCTAACAAGTGTAATATAACATAAATGGGGATAAACATAAAAACCCAAATGGTAAACACTACTAACTAACTAACTAAGGAAGTAAGGATACAAAGGGTACCTTTGCTTCGTTAGAAACTAGGGCTTGTTTTAAATGCTACTCAAATATAGCTCAATCTTTTCAATTTCATATTTCCAAAATCGAAGTTAACGGTTTGTCTTCCAAAGTCCAAACAGTAAACAAAGCTCTATTTTTTCAAGGGCATAAATTTTCCCAAACAAAATCTAAATGTGTGCCAGCACAAACACCACAAAAGTGAAGACTAAGTCAATTGAGCATATTCTCCAACATCACAAAGCAAATGAACTTCAAAAAACAAAATATAAAAACTCACTTTAGCAGCAAGAAGATAATGTTGGTTAGTGAAAGGACCTATTGTTCTTAGCAACGAGAAGATGATCTACAAAACTTGTTCTAGCAGCAAAGAGATATGTTCTAATCATAGTGCCTATTCAAGCTCTAAATGCATTATCAAACCATTAGTATATCTGCCAAATAGAATATTTGTTAAAACAATAAAATGGGTATGATCCACTTCTCTTATGTTTAGAACTACGGTTGTTCTATTCTATCATGTTGTCTCCTATTTATGTTTTAGTTTATAATATGAAAGTGTGGGACATATACACACAACTACGAGTCCATTGACTATGAAATCACTCGCCAAGGGACCCATAATCTTCTATGTTTCCAAGGGTAACTAAGCATATCAAAGCCGCCATGGACCCAAAGTTACTCAAGTTGGTTAATGGCTACCCCACTACATCCCGACTACCTCACCATCCCCTGATCCTCATAATTCAGAAGGCTACAAAATGCACGATAACTGGATGACAACACGTCTGAATCAGAAAAACACCTGAATGCCTAAAACAGATATAATCAGTCTAAACATTCTTATGATAGAAACATATATTCCGGGCAACATAGCACTTAAAATTAATAAGCAATGTGTATAGCCAATTGAGTTTTCTTATGAAAGCATACCCCAGGTCCATTAGCATATCTATAATCTATTAACAGGTGAAATAGGATATAGATAGAATATAAGGAACGAAACTCGAATAGTTGATTAATAGCAGCTAGATTGATATTAAAAAGACAAGAACTTTACAGCTGTTGATTGCTAATGGGATTTTTAATAAAAGATTTCTACAAGCTACCATCACGAGAAGACCTCAGAAAACTTCTAACCCATAGAGAACGCCAGCATACTTCTCAGGCCCGCCTCTGCAAAGAACCTTGATCTTCTGAAACGCGTGCCAGGTCAGCAAGCTGTCAGAACCGGCCTGGTGACACTTTCCGACAGCCCTGTCCACCTCCAAAGTCTTAGCCACCCGGTCCAACCCACCATACAGACTCTCACAGTATCTCATTAGATGCTTAACATCGTAAACCCTAGCCCCAAAGAAGGTCTTCAAAAGATCGAGAAACCGAGCCAGCTCATCTGGCAAAACCCGCCCGGTCAGGATCTTAACCAAGTACCCAAAATCATAAGCGCTATGAAAAGTTACCCAGCTCACACGCTCATTACACACCAGCCCTGAAGACATCATCAACTCTGAGAATTTCATCGAATTAATCCCAAATTCACGATTCTTCTCAAAATCAATCCCTTGTCGTTTCAAAAGTTCGATCGAGTCAGAAGCGTGCTGGTCGCGCGACGGATCAAAGTCGTTAAAATTAAATTCCCATATGTAACGAGTGTTCTTATCTGTATCATCGAGATCCGGGAGATTTCCGTCAGCGTCGGTGAGGGTGAGACCAACCTGGATGAGTTTCAGAGCGTCGACGTTGGATTTAAGAAGGAGATAGTGATCGGAAGGGTTCTGGTTGCGGAAGTAATCATAACCGGCGTTAGGACGAACAACGACGCCGGGAAACTCGGTGTCCATGGAAACGAAAGGGTAATCATCGATGATTGATGCGATCAAACCAAATTCCGAATCAATGTTGTAGGCAAACACGGATCTTATGACGATGCGTGGCGGTGGTGAAGGTAAGTCGTCAATCGACATGGTGTAAGACAGCCAGAATTCCACAAGCAAATCGATAATGGTGGTGAGGATTAGGGTTAGCAGAGGGTGTGTGTGTGTATATATAAAGAGATTGGGGGAGAAAGAAATGGGACGTGACGAGCGGTTTGATGGTGAGCATGACTACTGGGGCCCTAAACAGACCCGGACCATCAACACAAACTGCTTTATACCTTTACGGTATCCTTGTTATTCGATATGTTATGGTTTCAAGTCCCAATGGTTATCAAAAAGCTTGTAGTCTAGTGATATTAAGACGTTGAAAGTTGTTTCTTATGATCTATCTATGATCATGAATTCAAGTATTGCTGTAAACAAAGTTATAGATTTATAACTATATTAGTGTGTGTTCAGTTAAAAAAAAATTCAGTTAGCTCAAAGAGTGTGTATTTAGTCGTTTAAAATAAATAATATTTTATTTAAATTTAAAGTGTCTCTTGCTGATTGAAAGTTTGGAACAACATTAGATTTCTTTAATGTCTGTTGCTGATTATTTAAATTAAACAAATATATATTGCAGGACAAATACTTTTAACACCTGGCTTTAAACCTATAATTATTCCATTTTTTTATTACCTTAAGAAACGTTACGTCAAAGATATATTATAAGAAAATTTCGAAGAGCATATGATTATTACTTAAATTGACATAGTTAATAAAAGGAAGCTTGCTAAAGGTATTTTTGTCATTCTTCTTAGAATATTGACATTTGTCTTATATATTAAAGGAATTGAAATTTTATTCAAACGATTTTGCGATTTTCTGAGCATCTTTTTATTCTTTTGTTGTTTGTTCTATGGGTTCATATGTCTTTTACTTGGTTTGTTATGAGAAGAAGAAGGTTTGTGCCCCATCATGACCTTATATTATGGCTAACGTTCAGCAATGTCTTGTATTTTGCTTTAAGGTGTTGTTGAATGTACTCTCTTCTCTCTTATATATTTGTCACATCAAATAGTCAATACTCTCACATACATGGAAGTGCAATGATCCATACCCTTTTACTTTATTGTTTGTCATCGAGAAAACAAATTGTATTTTGTACCGACTTCCATCCATAACTTGTGTTAGGGTCAAGCCTATATTGAAACTCTCTATGTTCGAGTCTTCACTTTGCACCATTTGTTTTGAGATCTGCCTTTTTGTTGACTCTAACTTAGCACCCTTTGTTATACAAATGGGCTCCCAAAAAAAGTCGATGAATGTATATCCTTTAATGTTTGTCTAGCTCTACCTCCCATTACATCAATCTCTTACAGTTTTTAATTAATAGTTTGATTATTATTTGGCATGTCGGGTCGGTCAATACTTGTACTAGGTATGCTTAAAATAAGCGTCATATCATCCCCGTGCAATGCATTTAGGCAAGTACCAACCGTTTGATAGTTGGGCAGTTCAATGCCAGTCCTTGTAATATGTTTATGTAAGATTCTAAAATTTTATACAAATGTTTTAAAATATATTTTATAATTGTCAAGAAAATATCAGTTTTATATGTAATTATATGAATTTTGTTTGTTTAAATTACCCTCGAATTGAGAGAACGTAAGCATTTGTTAACTAAAGAGGTAAATTAAGTTGTTGCACGTACGAAAGTAGATTATATACCAAGAAAATGGGTAGGTTTGACTCTAGAAAGTCAAACTCAAAAGTTTGTGATTACAACTGGCCCTAAAGGCCAATTAAATGTTTATTTATTATTGGAACAAAAGAGTGGAATGCTACATGTTAAAATGATCAGAAGTAAATGGTTGGTAAAATAGGACGAAAAATAGCAGTGTTAGGTTGTGAGTTAGGCTCTAGAATTCATCTCCATTAGAAGCAAAATCAAGTTGTAATAACTTTTAAAAAGAAGTCGGTTAAGAGAATGGTATACCAGTATTTTAGAACTTTAAAACCAAGCAACCAACTTAAGGGGAGTAAACACTCCATTAAAGAGTCGTTACAGGTGAAGGAGTAAAGAGTTTTTGTCTGGTATAAAGCCATTTGTGTTGATATTTAGTGTCTTTAAGATATTTAACTTCACCAGCTATGTAATACCCATTTCCCAATTGTAATTAAATAATATTTATTTATGGCATCGAAGTAATAAAAGATATTTCTTTTTATTTATAAATTAGTGTTATTGGTCAATTAAGAGCCTTAAGGGAATGTTTTCACATGAGGTCGTATTAAGAAGGTATAAATACCAACATTAGGGCACAAAACCCTAGACTATGCACCGTAGACATTCTTAGAGCATTGTGTGAGTGTGTGTCGAGGCCAAGAGAGTTCTTCAAAGTTCTTCACCGAAATCAATTGGAAACACCTAGAATTAATCAGGTATGGATCCTCTGCTTCTAATCATCATTTAGGTAATGATTTCAATTCAATGGATTGACTTTTTAGTGGGTTTTGGGCTGGTTATCGGTGTTCAAACATACGTATGGAAACCGAGAACAAAATGGATCCTAGAATGCTTAATACTCGATAAAAATGGAATTAATCGATAGGGGTTTGCTAAAAGCCTAAAATGGTATTAGGGATCTTTTGCAACAAATATGGGGTAAAATTGTTGAGTTTGGAGAGAGTTCGATTATTGAAATTCAACTGGGTTTTTGGAATCGCATATGTTCTTCAATTCGTAAATCTCAAACTGTATTAGGATCGCAAATCGTAAATGGGTTGAGTCTCTCTGTGAGATTCAACCAACCATACATCAGAGGTGATCTCAAATGGTGAAAACAAAACCAACTCTTATACCAATCATATTCTATGAATCGTAAATCGGAGACACATTATGAGTCGTAAATCAGCGTTGGGGTTTGAATTGTAATTTAACAATATGGAGTTAGATCGGGAACTATCGATGTGGGACGAATCGCAAATCAGTCGAGTAAGTGGAATCGGAAACTATCGATGTGGGACGAATCACAATCAGTCGAGTAAGTGGAATCGTAAACTATAAATCGTAAATTGTAATACATGTGAATCGCAAATCAAATTGTATACTGAATCGTAAACCACAAACGCAAATTTCAACCGTGAACTGCTGTATGTGAAACCAATCAAAAACCCTATAAAGGACTTTGAATCGTATACGGGGCCCAACCCCAATCCTAAATCAGGAATGATGGTAATCGCAAATTGGTCTATACCTCTAAATCGCAAATTAAGGCTCAGTTAAGAATTTGGAAAACGAATCTAACACCCCATAGTCCAACGTCATGGGCTAGCCCAATAATTTCAAAATCAACTTAAAACCATAGTGGAAGATATTAGTAGCCCACAACTTTGAACTTATAAGTTACCTTAACTTTCATTCGTTTATCTATGTGGGACGAGTCGTGACAACTAATGTTTAATAGGGTCTTATGTATAGTTTAACCCTATCATGTGTTTAACTTAGTGGAACAGTGTTTGTAGGTTCCTGTAGATAGGTCGATCAACTTTCACATCTTCTCTGATTTTTACTGTGTTAGCTTGTACTGCTGATCAGGTGAGTGTTCATTAACTTACTTCTTATATTGTGATAATTGTTCATGTATGATAGTGTACTGTGATGTGTCGATGTGACATTTACGTGCAGCTGAGCGCTTATTATTGCAGCTTTGGCAAAACTTGTGCAGCTGATCGCTTATTATTGCAGCTTTGGCAAAACTTGTGCAGCTGAGCGCTTATTATTGCAGCTTTGGCAAAACTTGTGCAGTTGTGCACTTACCCACCTGTGTGCTGAGCGCTTATTATTGCAGCTTTGGCAAAACTTGTGCAGCTGAGTGCTTATTATTGCAGCTTTGGCAAAACTTGTGCAGCTGTGCACTTACCCACCTGTGTGGCGTTAATTGTTGATGATGTGTACTTGTTACCTAAATATGTGTTATCTGGTATAACGTGCAAGTCATGTGTTAGCTCACCAAGCTTTATGCTTACTCATGTTTGTTGAAAGTTTTCAGGATCGTCTCGTGTGGACAAGGGCAAGGTGCCAGTGTGACAGCTATTTTCTTCTACTGATCTTTTTGAACACCGATTTTTGTTAAACAACATTTACTACTTTTTATTTGTTCCGTAATTCCCGTATATAGGGCATGGAAATATGATGGAAAACTTATTCGAATATTATTCGAGATGTTATTTATGTTAATAAAAAAATTTGGGTTTACAATCTAACATTATATTATACAAATCGATAATTATTTAGACTATTTTGCAAGCGGTTACACAAATGGCTCCGATTGACAATGCTTAAGGGTGAGCTTGGTTTGGGGTTTTAAGGGGTAGAGAATGAGAATGGGAATAATTAAGATTGGTTGGTTAGGTGGAATATAATCAATCATTACACATTAATGGGTAATGAACCATTCCCCAGTAAAATGGGGGTAATGAACTCAGGGTAATGGATTCAGATATGTGTTTGTACTCACCCATCACCACGGGCATCACCAACCACCACCAATACTGCTACCACCATGCTCCGACACCACCACCGACTACCGCCGCCGCCGCCGTCCGAAACCACCACACCTCGTAACTCGTTGCATAATCACCACCTCTAGCTCCACATCCACCCCCATCACCACCACCAC
>JAUEJL010085788.1:0-14770 GCA_032274825.1 Drosophyllum lusitanicum
CCCCCACGGTTGATTGCTTTTTGCAGGATTATGTGAGTAGCTGTTTAGCTTTGTTTGTGGAAAGGGAAATTTGACCAGCGCTCTGATATTGTGTTTTGAGAAGTGACGAGCCATGTTTTATAAATCTTTTGTAACACCAGTTGACGTTGTATTTTGTAAAAGAGTACTTTGTACTTTGTGAATGTTTACCTTAATAAAATTAGAAAATGCTTCCGCAGCGGTTTTTAAAAAAAATGGCTTGAGATTTACGGTGTTACACATTTTATTTAGCATTATCAAAGAACCCACAATCCACATTTATGTCTACCAAAGTACCAAGTACCAACATACACATGTCTTTCCATTAGCATATAAAGTATGAACTACTAACATTAACGGATCCAAATGGGTAGAAAGGAGTGTAGGCCCCAGACACTTTGGCCCAATTAGCATTTGTTTTTCGTTCCAACCCCAACTTATAATCCATGTAAGAGCTCTGCATTCAAGTCTAGGCCCATTACAAATCAACTATTGGCCCTTAAATTCGGTATGTGTGAGTGTGTGACCACTGACCAGTGTCATTTTAATGATGTTTTCGTGTCTTTAATGAATTTTTCTGTTAATGAAAGTTCATAAACCAAACCATTCTTTCTAGACGTAACTTATTTTGGTCGGTTATTACGATGTTGATATAGCCTTCACGTTTTTTTTCTCACTCCCAAAACCAAATTTGTAAACATCTATATATATGTATGATTATGTATACACAAGTACACCACTTCTTCTATCTTTTGATGATTTTTATTGAAGTAAGTTAAGATATTTATAATGTATTTGTTTTCTTAGATTTGTCAAATTTAAACTTATTAATTAATGATAAAAATTAAAGGAAAAGAAAAAATAAATAAACAAAACAGTAAATGAGAGTGAAAGAAAAACTAGGGAGACACGCCACGCCCACGCTCCTTTCTATGGTCCTCCACCCAGCCCAGCCTAACCTCCCGTACACAGTCTAAACTAACCTAACCCAGCCTAACCCAACTTCCTTTTTCTTTCGCACCCATCCCTAGATTAGATCCAACCACCATTCCCATTGATCCGAGCACCACCACCATAGGTTCCCAAGAAGACGATCACCTCACCGCCCTCTACGGCGACGATCTAAACGAAGAAGACGACAACGAAGACGAGGATCTAACCCTACGCAATCAGCACGTTGATGAAGACAATGTTGACTTGGTAGATGTAGAGGATGATTCCACATCCTCCGGCATCGTGAAGTTACCATTGTCGTTCCCGGTGCTACTGCCACTCTCTCCGCTACACCAACGGTAACAATAGGTAGTACGGTTACCGTCTTTCTCCTCCCTCGATCTGATGTTGCTCTGGATCAGAGAAAAATTGTTCCTCTAGACGAGTCCCGACGGCTATTCCAGCGGTTGTGGACAGACGAGGATGAAATTGAGTTGTTACAAGGGTTTCTTGATTACACTAACTACCCACACCCGCCGCCCTAGGTAGACTGTAGGGTGAGGGTGGGGATAGGGCCGGGTAGGGATAGGGCGGTGGGGTAGCGTGGGGTGGGGGTAGGGTAGGGTAGGTGGGGGTAGGGTAAGTGTATGGGTAGGGTGGGGTGAGTAGAGTAGCTAGGGGTAGGGTAGGGTAGGGTAGGGAGTACTTATTATATAAATAATTAATATTAAATGGGTCGATCCGGGTGAGGATACAATAGTAATTGATCAGATCCAAATCCAATTAAATGGATCTTCATGTTATTGAATCTGATCCAAATTCAATTAAATGGGTCGACGAATTAGGTCAGATCTTTAAAAGATCCGATCCGATCTGCTCAATTGACAGCCCTAGGGTGGTGGAGGGGGTGGGGGTGGTGGGCGGTTGATTGTATAATTTATTTTGGTTTATACATATTGAATTAATTTATTTTTTGCTAAATTCCAATTCCGGTCTTTACTAACCAAACAAGATATAGTTTTTCACAAATTTCAATTCCTATGAATTCAAATTCCTTGGTCAAATTACAATTCCTTCATATTCATTCCGCGAACCAAACGGAACTTAAGTATGTGAGAGATAGATTGAGAGAAAGATTCGCGTGATAGTGAAAAATAGTTGTAGCCAGATGATAGTGCAAAATCATCTTGCAATGCGGCACCATGAAGCAGGGTTGGTGTTCCTTGCCTTGCGGTACCTAAAGGCCAAATAAGCGGCTCCACATGAATGTTTCAACAACTCCCTTTGGTCTAAATGCATTTATTTATATACCAAATTGCAATTTTTACCCTATTATGATGGTGAGAAGACTGCTTTCCAATACTATCTTGTTTATGTTTTTATGTCTCTTAATTATGCAATCATTCATCTGATTAACATGCACATTGTGCATTACTATGCCTTCTAATAATCCTCCTTGATCATGTACGGTTCTTCTCCTTGAGATCGAGTTTTCTCTTCGACATTGAATTAATATGAAGTAAAATGATATATCCTCCTATTATTTCTTCATACTTTATCCTCCTACTCACGACAAGATGATATGTAAAGTCCACTAATTCTCTTTTCTCACATTCTCCCTTGTTTCTTACACTTGTATAAGTAGAAGAAAATAGTAGGAAGATAATTTCGTCTTTCTCTGCTACTGTCTTTAATCGCTTTTGACATTCTCGTCGGTTAGCGCAAGTACACAACTAGTAACAAGGGGTCCGTATTCTCCATCTATCTTACATTTATGTAAATTTCTAATTTAGGAAAATATTTGAGTTTAGAATTTGAATGATTAATAATTATACCTTTTCTTTTATGAAAAAAGAACTAGTTTAATACCCCGTGTATACATACGAGAAATTATATAAATATTAAACATTTATGATGTAAAATCTTAAACATACAAATATTGATACCAAATCAAGAAACATTAATGAAAATCGAAAGATGAAGAAAGAACATTGATATACTCATAAATTTGTGGCGATAGTTGTTAGTGAAATTAGGAATTGACATGAAATCCGATAGTTGTCAGTGAAAATTGCCCAACAGATTTGTAATAGTTGAATCAGAAATTATAGTTTTGTTGAAAAATGCTTTTGAATGACATGAGATCCGATTAAGTAAACGACTAGCTTGTTTCTACTTATGATCCGCGGCCAACTCAAATTTACGGTTTAAAGACTTTTGACGTAAGAAACTTTTCATTCGTTAACCACTTTAGAAAATAAAGGAGGATGATAAGTAAGAAAAAAAATTCTAAAAATGGAATAATGATATCATAACATCTTTTCGAAAATATATATTAAAGATTAAAGACGAAAGAAAACACCAATAAGTTTTTATATTTCTAAAAAAGCTTAAAACAACTTTTTATTAATATAATTTGTTTTTTTGAGAAGGGCAGAATATTTAATGGCATTTTTTATTACTGTTTGTTCCCTAATCTATTTCTGTTCACTCGCATAAGTAAAAACAAGACTTGATTAAATCTTGTTATATCTTCCGGTAGTTATATTATGTAGGCAACTATCATTACTGCTTATGAGCGTTGTTTTATAGACAGGCCAAATTTCTGTTTGTTACCTCCCACATCGATAGAAACTGCAAAAGAATGGGCTTTTATATGGGCAGCTGAGAGGCTTATTAACACGACCTTACTTGAACCGGATCTGTTCTATAGGCTCGTACCTCTGTATTCTTGATTCTTAAGAAGACAGAAACCAATGTCTAGTTGATGAACTAGGACCATGTAACTAGAGCGTGATTAACAGAGCTAATGGTCTGACCATGGCTTAGTGGAGGATCGTTGTCGGCTCATCTTTGGGTTCTGGCATGGTTACATGGTTGTCTGATAGACAAATCTCATCTTTTTTGCTTTCTCTTTAACTTTTATATGGAAACTGTGGATTAACTTAGAGATACAACACACATGTTTGTAGCCGTCGGTGAAAATTGTCCAACAGATTTGCCATAATAGTTGAACAGGAATTATGGTTTTGTTGAAAAATGTTTTTGAATGACATGAGATCCGATTAAGAAAACGACTAGCTTGTTTCTACTTATGATCCGCGCCCAACTCAAAATTTACAGTTTAAGGCTTTTAACGTAAGGGTATGTTTGGTAGGGAGAAAAGAAAAGAGGGGAAATGGAAAAGGAGGGTTTTCTCTTGTTTGGAAGCATTTGGGGTGGAGAAATGATTTTTCCTTTATTTTCCTTTTCCCGGTTTCCTTTGTAAACTCTTTTCTCTCCATTTTTTGGAGAAATGAGGAGAATGGCGCCGTTGGCATAGATAATCGTTGCCGTCGTCGTCACGATTGAAACCATCGTTGATATGTCGTCTGTTGCGATGTCGCCGTCGTCGTCGCGATTGAACCCTAATCGTTGCGATGTCGTCCGTTGCGAAGTCGCCGTCGTCGTCGCGATTGAACCCTAATCGTTGCGATGTTGTCTGTTGCGATGTTGCCGTTGTCGTCGGTGATGTCGTTTGTGGCGACGTGTTTAGGGCGAGGCGGCGTTGGCCGCAGCCGTCGTCGTCGTCGCGATGTCATCGTCGATGAAACCCTAATCGTCATCGTCTGTTGCGACATCTGTCGTCGTCGATGGAACCCTAATCGTTGTCCACTGTTGTCGATGGAACCCTAATCGGCGATGATGAGTGTCCGGTGTCGGCAAGACAGTGTCACCGCCGCCACCGCCGAGCTTCCGGCGACCTGAGCCTAACATTTCTCTTTTTCATTTCTTGATGGTACCAAACAAGGACATTTTCATTTCTCACTATTTCCATTTCTCCCTCATTTCCATTTCCATTTCCAATTCTCCCCTTTTCTTTTCCCTGTATCAAACACCCCCTAAGAAACTCTTCATTTGTTAACCATTTTAGGAAATAAAGGGGATGATTAGTGACAAAAAAAATTCTAAAACTGAAATAATAATATCATAACATTTTTTATATTTCTGAAAAGACTTTTAGCTTAAAACAACGTTTTATTAATATAATTTGTTGATACGGGCAGAATATTTGATGGCATTTTTGAGCAATAATTTTTGTAATTATTTTTTCAAAAACAATATTTAAAGATTCACTAAAATTAAAAAAAAACAAATGAATAATACAAAAACAAAAAAATGTAGGATCCGATGACCAACGGCAACCGATCTACGATTGTGGAAAAGCATAAACCATGTGAGATAACATGGGTTTGTTTTCGACTTCTCCTTCACTTATATATTTCATTATTTGTATTTTTGTATTTACAATTTTTATTTTCTATTTTTAGGTTTTAAAATTTGATTGCTTATCTACAAACCTTGAAACCATTGAAGTAATGAGTTGGTAGTTAAAAGCTGATCCGGATATTTTAAGTGACAGTTTCATTCATCATATACGATTTTTATTTCAATCCATGTCCCACCCTTTGCTAGTTGATTAAGACCATCCCCTACCCCTCTCTTTTCTTAAATTTCACAATGTGATTGTGTGTGCGTGTGCATTGGTATTCACAACTATTCCCTCTCCTACCTGGTCGATTCCTGTAGCTCCCACACATAACCGTCTCACTTTTGCATCTTTTATTGGAAAAAATATGGTGGAATAAGGTGTGGTGATGTAGGCTTTGATGGTTGCACGAGGTTTGATGGTGGAAAAAAATGGTCGTCACATGTTGTGACCGGATTTACTTGTTTCAAGTCAAAAAATCAAATTTTGAGAAAAAAAAGAAACTAACATAAAATATTTTAGGGATTTTAACAATCATTAAATAAAACTCCGTGACTACATAATTAAAAAGTGTAGAGATTAAACGGCTATAAACATAAAATTTAAAGGTTAAATTATATTTGACCCAATTCTTAAACAATAATCTAAACATGAATTTCTCATTTTACTACATTGTGGGGGCTTGCAAATTGGTGTGAAAGGAAAGTGAAGAGGGCATAAAAGGAGGTGTTATTGTGTGATAGTACAATAAATAAAGAGTTAAATGTGATGGTTTTGTAATGACTAATGAATAGTTCGATAGAGAAAAAAGCTGATATAACACGATATAACGATATAATAGCATGATGAAAGAAAGCTCCTCTTACTATTAAAGTTACAAGGGAAAGGGATGAAACAAACAAGAAGGATAGTAATTACGGGTTTATATTCTTAGACGATAAAATCTTTCTAGGTTATTAAATTTTAACTTTATAAAGAGTTTTTTTCTTTAAACAGCAAATACATACATACACATTTTGATCAGGTGTATACTTGGCTAATCTATTTACAATTTTAAATATTTTCACTATCGAATAGCTACCAAATACTCAATGATTATCGTTATCAATCTCAAAAATATATGGAATATTCTGCTTTATACTTTGTGTTTGAAGTGCACTTTCCTCTTAGTATAACATCTAAAATTTTATCGATTTTGGATTTAACTAAACACTACTTGGTTTCAATAAGAGTTGTCTTTACTAACTTCTTTCTTGAGTTTCATAAGAGTTGTCTTTATAAATGTTTAGGTTTGTCAAAAGTGACCAACCCCGAATTTTTTAAATTGGTAAATTCAAAGTTGACCAAAATTTCTAGACGAGATACAATCCTACCACATATAGTTGACCACACAAGACAATTTCCTTGGATACCACTTTTGTGTTGACTTTAGTTTTTCTATAAAACACAAAATCAATGAATAATCATAGCCTACAAAATATATTTTTAAATATTCACAAACTAAAATCTTATAGGATTCAGGCAACACAATGGAATTCTATTTTTTCAAAGTGTTCAATGTAATTTACTATTTTATTAAATAAATAGGTAACCTAGTTTGTAGTAAATTGTTAAAGTAAGTAATGACTTGAATTTTTCGATTAGGGTTTGACTCTAACCGGAGTTTGCATCGTTAGATCACCACCAAACTTTGGTGACTTGATTGGAATTCCTTTTTAGAGATTATGGTGGAGTCTGATCGGCTTCTTGTCGGCCGTCGTTGCGGGTTATAAAAAAGCTATCTTGTTGCTGTTTTCTTTAAATTCAGCAACAAAGACAGACAAAAGACCGATCAGTCTCCACCATCACTACCAGAAAAAAATTTCAATCAAAGCACTAAGGTTTGGTGGTGATTGAACGATGGGAGTAATCCGAAAATTCAGGTCTTTACTTTAACAGGTGATCACAAAGTAGATTACCAATTTGGGTAATAAAAAAGTAAATTACCTATATCGGTATTTTTAGAAAAGTAGAATACTATTTAGTGGCCTAAATCCAATCTTATATGGTGAATGGTAGTATGGATATAATATTTGGAACAGGAGAAATTACTTGGTGCGTTTAAAATTGGGAGGCGTTCTCGAAGGTTTAATTACGAATGTTCGGTAAGTGTAAGTTTGTTGTTTAATCTAGCGGATGTAACTATTGGTCGGTTCTTTTAATTTTATATATATCTTATAAAAGATCGAGGTACGCTTTGAACTCTATGTAATTTTCCAGTTTACGATATCAATAAAATTTTATTCCTTAAAAAACCAAAGATAGATTATGTTATACGAAGAATGTTCAATGTAGTCCATACTTAATTCATGGTCCTAAGTGACTAATTTTAGTTTTTGGATCAATAACATTAATGGTCCAGATTGCATTTTAAAAATTTGGACGGAGTGACATTTTTTCTAATTCACATGTGATTGAATATTAGAATTTTAGGACTATGTTTTTTACATAGACTTTATTAAACACAACTCTATGTTATATCCCTTAAATTATTTCTATCATACATTTTTTAATATGATCAAAACATCATAAAAGCTATAACATTAAGCTTGTTTAAGATTGCTTATTCTAACTATTTTTTATTATTACGAGTAAATTAACTTTTTTCAATAAAAATTAATATCATAGATTAACCAATCTTTAATCTTTAATATATATTAAAAGAAAAGGGTTACCATATCGTTATTATTTTTTTTACCAATCATTTGCCTTTTATTTTTTCAAATGATTTACAAATGAGTTGTTTCCTCAAATGCAATTTTTTTGGGTGATTTAGTTTATTAACTCTTAAATATCTTAACAAAAACTTTTATTAAAATCATTAAGTAGACACATCTACCCATTTTTGTGGTTATTTATATAAACACGTATACTAGTTGAATTAAATTAAAAAAATCAAATTTATTATAAAGAGGTTCTACAAAATAAATTGATGTTAGTATTCTAATATATTTACCCATCTTTTAGGAGGTCTTATATCACTATATATGCTTTGTAATTGTTTTACTATACATGTTAGTATTCTTTAACACTATACATCTAAGAGCATATGGAATACTTGAAGTATTAGCTCGGCATGCTTATGCGACCCTCGGTACCGAGAGGGCACACCACCCCCCAATGATCGATATCGAGATTTTGTGAAATGTATCAGCGAGTGAATGTCGAAGAGAGAGAGAGAGAACTTTTGTGAGCTTGGTATTGATGAAGAGGAAGAAAAGAACGGTCGTATGACCTTTAAATTCTTAAAAAAAATTTACCCACTATATATATAGCACTCCCATTTTTGACCATTTTTACACTATCCTTTCTATTTTTTTAAAAAACTTTATAAAATACATATATTTTTTACAGTTTCACTTTAAGAAGAAAAGAAATTCTGAAAGTCGTCACAATTTCTAAAACAATCAGACGAGGGTTGGAAGGCGAAGATCTCAAGATAATTAATAGAACAAAAAACGCGATTGGAAAAAATATGGGTTAAAAGTAAGTCATCTATGCTATTTTATTAGTTGTAATTTTTTTATGTTATTTGGTCAAGTGGATTAAATACTACCCTAAAGTATCAAAGGTGTATTATAGTACCCTAAACTTAGGGGTTATTTGTTTGCTGCTTAATGGAACCATTCAGTGTTGAATGTTGAATCATTCTGCATTCAGCGTGTTTGATTGCTGCCTCTGAATGAAGACTGTGTTGAATGATTCAGCATTAATGTTGCTGAATCATTCTACCTTAAAGCGCATTCTGAATCATTAAGCACCAAGTATTTTACCTTAATACTCCTTCTTTCACATGTTGTTTTGTTAAACAATCATATCTTATAATATAATATATCACTATCAAGGTTAAAATGATAATTTGCATCATTTACAATGTTCATTCAGAACCTTTATCAAACAGCATGTCACATTCAGAAGCAGATTCATTCAGAGCCTTTGAATTATTCAGACCACAGAATCATTCAGTGCTTAATCATTCTGTTTTAACAAACAGCCCCTTAGTAACTCGATCACTTTAGTACTCTGACTCATTAAAACTCAGTCCGAAACTCGGTCAGTTTAGAACCTTGGCTCACTGAGTCAGGATACTAAACTGACCGAGTTACTAAATTTAGGGTACTATACTATACCTTTGATACTTTATGATAGTATTTAATTCGGTTGACAAAGTTCATGATACTAAACTATACTTTAGCTTTTTTTTTATTTTAAAGAAAACTAGTTGTTAATCTTATTACTTTTTATATTTTGCGATTTATAGAAGTGTATAATAATTTTAATTAAATTTCCTAAATTTAAACATATTTCTGAGTCACTTACATTGATGTAACATATATTTATACACGAGATGATAAAATAGTTTTAAGAATTTGAAATGCGAAGGGGATTAGACCGATAGAGGGATAACATGTTTGACACTATATTTACTCACAACCATGGGCCCATTTAACTCCTAAGACCCCGCAATCTCAACCCCTTCAAATTCAATCTTCTTCTTCTACTCCCATGGAGTCTTCTTCCTCCGATGAATCTTTGGATCCTGCTGATGCCCTAATTGACGATTTCAACTGTATATACTTCATCTCTACACTCTATTAACCTCCTCCTTTTACTCACTTATTCTCGCCTAAACCCTTGTTTCCAAGCTATACTCTCTGTTTTTGTCTAGGGTTCTTATCTTGCAACACCCTTTGTACATGTCCAAGGTTTTATCTTATACTTACTACTAACGTCGCGGAGTTTGATTCATTTGTTATCAGTTTGCTTGAATTTTTGTTACTGTTGTTTATCTTCGTCTATTTGATTGGAATTGCTAAACAACAGACTGACTGATTTTGGGTATAATCGGGAAGAAAAAACAAACAAATATCTTTTATCATGGCAGTTAATCCTCACTCGGAACCGGCGAAGATGGAACAGATAATCACTGAGTTCTTTGCAAAAAGTTTGCATATAATACTTGAATCCAGGTGTCCGTTTATGTCTTCACGTAATTTCAGTGGTGAGCAATTGCATTCCCCTTCATCATCTGCATCATCTTCTTCCAGTATGAGACCTAGGGATAAATGGTTTAATTTGGCTCTCCGGGACTGCCCTGCAGCGCTTGAAAACATTGATTTTTGGCGTCAGAGTAACCTTGAGCCGATGGTGGTGGATGTGGTTTTGGTTCAAAGACCACTTAATTGGGATTACGTGAGTAGTTCCCCCAAAGTGGTACTTGAGCGGAACTTATCATCCAAAGAGCGATTTCCATTTGTATGGAAATCAGATTCTGATGAATTTGGGTGCGATCGGAATAGTGAGAAGATTATAGAGAGATGGGTTGTGCAGTATGAGAGCAAAAAAGGTTGTAAGGAAGGTTATTCAGGGAACAAAAGATCAAGTTCCACTAGTTCACATGCATTGTACAAGAAATCAATTTTGCTTCTAAGATCATTATATGTAACTGTTAGGCTTTTACCTGCTTACAAGATTTTCCGTGAAATCAACTCTTCTGGGCAGATACGAACGTTTAGCTTAATTCACAGGGTATCTTCTTGTGTTGAGCCACTCCTTCGTAGCGATGAAGCTGAAATGCAGCAGTTTATGTTCACTCCTGTGGATACTTCTTGTGGTAAACTTCGCATTTCATTATTATATCTTCCTTCAATTTCTGATGCAACTTCAGAATCATCTACTCCAATGTCCCCCCAATTTATACCAGACTATGTGGGTAGTCCATTGGCAGATCCCTTAAAGATGCTACCTTCAGTTCCAATGCCACAATATTCTCCATCATCTTCTCCGTTTGGAAGGCGCCATAGCTGGAGTTATGATACAAGTAGGGCATCACCACCTTCAGCATTACCATCTCCTTCACCCACGTATTCAGAGTCGCGGACTTCATACTCTAAGTTTGGCAGTCATCGACCACCTACTAGTCCACGATACCCTTCGTTTGAAACGACTCAAATTCATACTAAGGACAGTGGTTATGATGAGTACTTCCCTTCTCCTAACTTTTCACCATCTCCATCCCCATCACCACCCATGTGTCTTCAGGGGGGTAATATGTTGAAGGTTCTTTTGAGGTCTGATAGTGCTCCTGTTTACATACCTACTTCTAGGCTTGGGGATGCACCTTTATCTTCCAATAAGACGGTTTTGCCCTTCTCTCCTCCTCCCAAAGCTACTAGACCAAGTCTTTCTTTATTGGAGAGAAGCTCAAGTACACTTCAGGGTGCCACAACTTCTGGCAAGGTACTTTTGTAATGCAATTCTTATGTTGTTAGCTTCCTTGAGGATTTTGGATTGCCTCCCAGCCTCAAGGGTGCTCAAATAAATGAGATATGATCAAGATATTGCAAGGGAGATAGAGTTGCATTCTTTTTTTTTTTAAACTCCATTTAAAATACTAAACAATGATCAAAACTAACTATTATCAGAAACTTTATCAAAACTAAACAAAAAACGCATCAAATCCAATAAATAACAGCATCCTTTTGTGCCTGGTTAATGATCTAAACAATGACAAACAAAGGTGTTATCTGTACTTTCACTTGTGTTTGTTACGAGTAGTACTCTGTAGTTTGGGATGTCCAGAAGTTAAAGTATTTTGCTTGTTTCAACTCGGGGATCCTTTTTTTCATTTCACTGTCGTATGAAGTATGAACAGAGTTGAAAAGAAAAGATTCTAAAGGTAAGATAAAAGTGTAGTGAATGGGCCACATATTGGAGGTTACTAGAAGTGAGAGAGTTTGTTGCGCAAGCCATATTTTGTTCATTAGCTTTCTTAACACATTGTTATAATATAGAGTTATGCATCATAAGTGCTTATTATGTTAATTTGGATGATATAGTTGTTATCCCACCGGGAAGAAGAGATTGCAAGGCCATCTGGGGTGAAGATTTCAGCCAACAGCTCCCCACATAAATCTTCTTCTAGAAGCTTTAGTAGGTTATCTTTTGAAGATAGTTATGATGACTCTGAGTTTTCTGGTCCCTTTGTGGTGGAGTATGATGACATGATGGATCCTGGTAGCAGGTATGTATATAGACATGACTTCAGAATTCAGATCCTATTTCATGTATGGTGTTAACATGTTATATTGATTTGTGAACTTGTTATATATACTGGTCAAAGATAAGGGAAAACTCAGTGTCATCTTTAGGTGGAAAGTTTTTATTTCTATGAGATGTATTCGCCTTATGCTCATTTTTTTAAACAAAGAAAAGGCTAGTCGTCTTCTTTAAGCCTTTGAATAGCTAATGACTTCTACAAGTATGTTGATTGAATCGTATTCTGATGCTTCTACCAGATCATATATGAGAGACCTTAAGAGTGAATACAGTCTGACTAGTTGTAAGAAACTAGTTAATTTTCTTTAGTTCTAATTCATTTGATCCGAATTTCACTCTGGGGCACATTGCTTCCAGGCTTTGTTTCGTTAGTTTGTTTTAGTAAGGTGCTAAGGTGCAAAAAAATCTAGGGTTTCTAGGTGTGGGCTGAAGATATTCGGATTACTTTGTGTCTGCTGGTGCTCAAGCTCTTAAGAGTAATTAATAACAGATACCGACAATTAGGCTTATCCTTTATTAAGCTTTTTTTCCTCCTTACTATACAAGGAGTGACCAGGCTTATAATTTGTCATGATATTTTGGGCTCTTTAATTTATATTATAGTCAGCATCATGCTAATAAATAGACGGTATTTCTATACTTTGAATCAGTGTGCTTGGGGTCATGTAGACGAAAAGCTAGAATTTTATAGTTTTATGCATATTCATTATCAGCCATCTAATTGAGAAAAGGCGGTCTAAGGTCCTTGTTTGACATAGTAATATTGCAGCTGATTTATCTCTGCAACATCTTTTTTTATTCTGTTCTTTGTTTTTCTTTTGCGTGGAAAATAAACGCAATGGCAGAAGTGATAAGTATCTGCTAATTTCAGAAAACTATGTTGCATGTAGCATTTTTCTGTTGGATCTCATTTTAATGTCTGACAACAGTACATGATTAACAAAGGAATTGCATACTTTAATTGAACACATGATATATGGTTCTTTTGCTCAAACTATGATTACCTCTGCTCAATTGTGTACTTATTTTCTCTATAATGTAATGTACTCGGTGGTAGTCGATGTTATCTACAATTTGGCAATACAACCCTATACGAAAAAGGTGTCGACGTATTTTTGTTTGGTAACGTGTCTGTTTAGCAGCACGCGATCCTTAAACAGATAATCTTTGCTGCTATTCAAATCTGGCTTTTTGCTGCTATTCATTTGTCTCTGGGGCGGCTTGTTGGTTTACAGGCCATAACAGGCAATCTTTTTGTGTCTGTTGGATTTACCAGAAACATTTTTTTTAAGATTTTAATTTTTTATTATTAATAGTTAGTGTCAAATATATGCTTGCGAATATGCCTTATCTCATTAATTAAAGTAATAATCTTATCTCTCTAATAAAATGATTTGGGAGGTTTTATGCATTAAAAATTACAATTTTTGGCGAGTTTCATTTCCTTCGATTAGTTTTATGCAACTCAATTTTTTGATTTTACTAGTTTTGATACTGTTTATAGTAATTGACACTCTATCATCTCCCAGACCCGGTTCATCTGATCAATCAGCAAACTTGGGGACACCACACGAATGCATAGGGCCATTTACACCAAGAAAATCACAGGACGCTGCAGTTGGTGCTCTTGTTCAGATGCTGAAAAAAGCACCGCCTCTTCAACAAGACTTGAATCGATCACAAAGCGTGTCTAAACCCTTGGTGCCTGGTATCTCATCCAATCAGATTCAACATCCATCGCCTGTCGTTGAAGTTGCTTCTTCAAATATGTCGTCTTCTAGGGTTTCTGGCATCAAGACCACATCTGATGCATTAGAGGAGCTCAAAGTGTATATGGACATGAAACAGCTGTTGTTGAGGCAATCCAGCAAGCCCTAGAACTATATGTAAGGAAAACATTGACATGATTTGGAGGTCTTGTTTCGTTTTAAAGTCGGGCATGGTTTTTATTTATACAAGTTGGTCAATGTATCTGTTTTGTTACGCTGGTGTCGTCTATGTACATATTCGAAATGTTGATATACATATATAGTAGTTCCATTACATAATTTGGCTTATTTGACCAGTGCCACTTATGAGTGTTGTTGAGATTTTGCTTCTGGACAATACACTCCCAACTTTGGTATACAATAAGGGGGCGTTTGGTTCACGGATTGTTTTTCAATGGAATTGGAATTCATCAAGGAATTGGAATGTAAAGGAATTGGATTTGGAATCTAAATCCTAGCTTATTGTGTTTGGTGGTTCCAGGAATTGGAATTCACTCCCCCACCACAAAATACCCTAATGAGACCTGTCACCACCATCCCACCACCATCGCCACCTTCACCACCGCCTCACTTTCGTTGCCGCCGCCCACCATATCGCCACCGTCGAAGCAAGGAAACGCCGCCACCCCCACTGTAAAAAATCGAAGCCCTAGTCGTCGGTGAAAGTCGAACGTCGACCTAGACGGAGAGAGAGAAAGGGAGA
>JAUEJL010085799.1:0-14770 GCA_032274825.1 Drosophyllum lusitanicum
ACTCATCTTTTAAATCAAAAAAATAGGTACGACAAATTTACACAAGTACATGATATGTATTAACAAAACTAGCACATGTATACACGCATGTATATATATTAGCAAAACTGACCGGCCCAACGGCCAGGTATAGCGCTAGTATGCAACTGGTTAGAAACAAAAACTTGGCTGCGCTATATTATTATTATTATTATTATTATTATTATTATTATTGTGCTTTTTTGGTTCGATAATCCATTTACAAATTACAAGTTTACAAGTTACAACCACAGGATGCAAGTCTTCGTCAACTCTCATGTTGTCTTCTTCCTCACTGTGAATCAAACCAATCATATTATATACATACTTTCGAACCAGAAGAAACTCTTCACCTGCTAATTAATGGATTCCACTCTTCCTTTCTCTCTCCTCATTATTCTCTCTACACTCTCACTTGTTCTCTCTCAGTCACAGTATGTCTTACCCGACCACCACTTCATCAACTGCGGATCAAGCTCTGGTATCGATTTCGCCGGCAGGACGTTCGTCGATGATGAAAATCCCACTACTTTCAGAGTAATCGGTGGCCGCGCGGCCTCTGATAACACCTACCCGGCAACCACAATTAACAGAACAGCAAGAATTTTCCCGACGAAATCAGGGTACGAACTCGAAGCAGATGAAAACAACACTTTCGTTATGGTACGCTTTCATTTTTCCCCATTTGTTTATAACAGAATCGATTTATCTCGTTCGAAATTCGAGGTCTCCGTTTATGGGTTCACTCTGTTATCCGATTTTAATGTGGGGGACACCGCTGTAAGTAAGGATTTTATAATCCCAATTCGATCTGAACGAAAGTTTATAATTGAATTCAACCCCTCCAATGGCTCATCTCCTGCTTATGTAAACGCCATTGAAGCTTTCACAACACCACCTGATCTGTTTATAAATGGCGCCAGATCACCTGTTATTTCACCCGCCAGAAGAAATGGTGAGATGAATAACATATCATCTTATGCTTTCAACCCAATTTACAGAATTAACGTTGGTGGACAGAGCATTAGCATCGAAAATGACTCATTAAGAAGAATTTGGTCGCCTGATGATCCGTTCATCTTCAACGAAGCGCCAGCAACAAACAAAACATTCACCGGCGATCCTGAATTTACCTCAGGATTGGCGAGCGTTTCCGATGCTCCTGTAAATGTTTACAAAACAGCCAAAGAATTGTCCAACAATTTGGTCAATATAACATGGAATTTTAAGGTAAAAATTAACTCAATGTACCTGGTTCGAGCTCATTTCTGTGACTTTATAACCACGCCGAACTACAATACTTCTACGGACGCCTTCAATTTGTTCGTCAACAGCAACTACAAGATGGAGATTAATCCTAGTAGCAAGGGCGGCGTGTTCAAGCCTCAGGTTCCGTTTTATGAGGATTTTGTGGTGGTTTCTGATGAGTCGGATTATGTGAATATCAGTATTGGCGCGATCCCTGGTAACTCTCAACCCGTGTTCTTAAACGGGCTAGAGATCATGGAGTTATTGAAGAATTCAAGTGCTGTTGGTGTTCGGACGAATGATGGGAAGGGATCAAGCAAGAAATTGTACATTGTTGTTGGATGTGTTGTTGGAGGTGTGGCTTTGGTGTTGGTTTTGTTAGTTGGTTTCTTCATCGGATCGAAATACAGGAAAAAGAAGACGGTGGTAGGGGCGAAACCAGAATCTAACGCGGTGCCATCATATGGTCGGAGTTCGTACACGAGCATAAGTATCGACTTTACCATTAACCATCCCTCGCCTAATTTGAATCTCAACCTTAGGTTCCCTTTTGCTGATATAAACCAAGCGACGAATGGTTTCGATGATAATTTAGTGATTGGGAAAGGGGGTTTTGGGAAGGTGTATAAAGGAACTCTTCCTGATGGTACGATCGTGGCGGTAAAACGTGGTGAGAAGGGGCACGGTCAAGGCCGACCCGAGTTTGTGACGGAGATTATGGTGTTGTCGAAAATACGACACCGTCATCTAGTTACATTAATCGGGTATTGTGACGAAAGGTCAGAGATGATACTCGTGTACGAGTTTATGCAAAAGGGTACCCTTCAAGATCATCTCTATGACATGAAAGAAAATCACCCAAAGTTGTCGTGGATTCAAAGACTCGATATCTGCGTTAGTGCTACTCGAGGATTGCATTACCTTCATACAGGTTCGGATGCAGGGATTATTCATCGTGATGTTAAGTCAACAAACATATTGCTTAACGAAAACTATGTTGCAAAAGTGGCTGATTTCGGGATATCCCGTTTAGATAATGTGGACCAAAGCGAGATTTCAGATATTAAAGGGAGTTTTGGGTATCTGGATCCCGAGTACATAAGATGTATGAAACTGACTCAAAAATCTGATGTTTACTCTTTTGGAGTGGTGCTACTTGAAGTACTATGTGCAAGACCGGCACTTGACAATACACATTCTCCAAAGGAAGCAAATTTGGCTGATTGGGCGATCAGACAAATAAAGAATGGGGACGTGGATAAAATAATCGATCCGTTTCTTGTAGGAACAATAAACCAAAATTCTTTAAGGAAATTTTTGGAAACGGTCGAGAGATGTTTGAAGGAAACAGGAGATGAGAGGCCAAACATGATTGATGTGTTATGGGACTTGGAATATGCTTTGAAGCTTCAACAAATGGTGACGGATAAAGAGCCCTTTGAAGATAGCACGATCAATACATCAATGCAGTTGCCGATGTCGATGCTTCATCGTTTGCCTTCTCATGTTAACGATGACTCTGAAGTGAATGACAGCTCGGACTTGAGTTATCCGAGCGAAAGCCAAGTATTTTCCCAATTGAACATGAAGGAAGCTCGATAGTTTATGTATGTATATATAAGCATTCAAGGTGTAGTTATATTTTGTTTTGTGTGAGTTCGGTTATAGTTATATGTATCCACATATCCTCAGTGATGCATTATGTCATAATCTATAAATCTTACAGATCTTTTGGTATATTTATTTGTAAAAACAAGCAAGAAAAGATCGGAATGGTCCAAGTTATATAATTCACTTGCAATTGAGAAGGCCATGGGCCCTAGCCATTTACATAAGTTTTATATACTTTATACCAACAAGTTGAAACTATGGACCAACCAAGGTTCATAGTTGCTGCAAATGGTCCCAACTCATATTTATTGACCCGGTCAAATCTTTTCTCTCTTTTAATCTTTAATATATTATTAAAAAATAATGGTTTATCCTACTTTTAGAATTTTTTCTATCACTCAAGTTTCTTTATTTCTTAAATATCTTTAAAATTAGTTGTTTTACGTAGGGGTGTAAACGAATCGAATCAAACTCGAGTTCGACAGTGCTCGAGCTCGGCTCGAAATTTTATCATAAGCTCGAGCTCGGCTCGATAGCTCGACGAGCTTTCATACTTGAAGCTCGAGCTTGGCTCAACACGGTACATTTAGCTCGAGTTCGGCTCGAAAAGCTCAAAATAATATAAAAAAATTAAATTCAAAAACCAAATTATTCAAAATGTAAATAAAATCTAAAATTAAGATTTTTTTAGTAACTACTTATTATAAATAGTACATATATAAAGTAGATTTGTTTCAATAAGTACTTATTTTTAATATGTTTTAATATTAGCCCATCATATATACGTATCACATATATAAATATACATATACTATACAAGGCTCGAAAAGCTCGACAAGGACTCGAGCCGAGCTCTTAGAAGCTCGAGCTCGATAAAGTGCGACTCGAACAAGCCGAGCTCGAGTTCGAGCTCGAGTTACTCGATAAAAGCTAGACTCATTTACACCCCTATTTATAACAGACTAACAATTAATTAGGTATTAATTTTATAATATTTTGGTTAATGTTTCAATAATTATTGACTAATGATTTGACACCTGCAATTGAGTAAATTACAAACAAAAAAAAGTTTAGTTAGAAAATTATGTTGGAAAAATGTGTTTTTTCATGTTTTTGGACACGATTAAATATATATAGATATAGTATATTTTATTAGTGTTTAATTAGTTTACGTACTTCTTGAAGAGAGCTTCGTAACAAGCTAAAGAGCGTCCAAAACGGAGCTAAGGTGAATGAGATATCGAGTCTCAAAGTGAAGCATTTGGAATGGAATTTTGAGTGTGGAAACTTAATCCCATATAGGAGTGAGAAGAAACTTGAGATGGGTATTTAACCATATAGACATACAAGGCTTGGTAAGCCTCTTTATATGGTTTTACTCCACCTCCTACCCGCCCGCAGGGGGTGCAGAATCTGGATTTCGTAGGCTAAATTCGTCAAACTTGTGTGCGGGTGTGCGTCCTACAACTCCGAAATATTGGACTCACGTAGCCAGTTTTTGCTACTCATCAGTTTCGAATTTGCTTTTTCGAAAATTTTAATTAAGGAAGTGAGATAAACTTGCAAATCAAGTTTCTTATTTGATTTCACAAATCAAATCCCCATGATATGATACCAGTATTAAATCAGATACAGTTTCTGTATTTAACTGATTATTTCCACACTATAAATACAAGCTCCATATTTCGATTTTTGTATTACAATTTTTGAAATTGTGCTCTTAAAATCGTCCCTCTCTTTGGTACTCCCACCTGACTGCCAAGTTCATGTTTCGGATATCTCACACGTCAAGTTACGGTAAACTTTCAGGCAAATAGGTTATATCCTACCGTATATGTTGCTTTGGTCATAATACCATAGGAAACAGACGCCAAATTTGTTTTAAGGGAACCGTGTCTAACACGGGTCTTGGTCTTTGTTTATTTCTTTTTTGAGTCTTATCTTCTACCTTGTATTTCTGTTGTTGTAACTTACGCTTTGATTATTAAAAGTATATATTTTCCCAACAAATTATAAGAACTGAAACCTGAAAAAATTTAAAGTAATTAAACGCTACAAATTAAAGCAAATAGAAAAACAAAATAACATCAGTAAAGCATTATCAAATAACTAGCTAGTGTTACTTCTACATACTCACTTCGATCACCTTTGTCATGTCATGAGTAATGACCCACAATCAACGTTTGAAAAAATTTGCTAATGTACTGGAAGTCGAATTGGATCATATATGACCTAACTTATAAGTCATAACTATGATGTAGTTATGTACAATTGATAAATACTTGGTGGAAGGATGATATTCAACTTTTATGTATAACATTAAACCGGCATGACCACGAATAAAGAAGATTTATAACAAGAAAATGTTTTCTCCTCTTAATTCATCATCCTATCTACTAAACGATGATACATAACATTGATCCTACCTATTAGGAAGCTAATGAAAGAAAAAAACCAGTATCCTTGGGAGTGTTTGAATGTAAGTTCGAACTTCAAAGCAAGTTGATGGTACGTTACCGGAAATCCAATGGTAATTCATAATCTATTCTTTTTTTCTAATTTTTTTGTCAAGATGTATTTTATACTGATTATTGTATTATTTTTCATGGTACGAACATATTACAAAATATATAGTTTTGTTATCATGTACATACTTAAAACAATTTTGTACTTCTTCACTTTATAATTCTCTATCAACTTTAATAGCTTATCTGTTAGGTGTATTAGCGCGTAATTGAAACAATGTACTTAAAACATGTTTTCTATTTAATTATATCATCTTTCATGTTTACTTATATAATAGTCGTAAGTGCACGGGTCATTAAACTAATATAAAAATATAATAAATCCATGAAAGTTGAAATAAGTTTGATTTTAAGAATATACTTTAAGAAATAACATGATTTGAAAATAGATTTTTCATGTCCAGATAAACTAGATAGAAGATAGATAGAGAGTGAGAGTGGGGACCCCTTGATATCCACACACAAAAAAGAACATAAAGTAGATGGATAACTGGACCGCCCAAATTCCCAAGTTTCTCTTGCGAAGAACTCTGTAAACCAAGTTTCAGTGGTGCCCATTTTCTCCACCGCTTTATAATCTTCGAAATTTTCCAGGTAATTCTGAAATTCTTGTTTGATTTTTTTTATTTCAATATTAATCTCTTAATCTATTTTGATTTATGACGTGATTTTGTCGAAATTTGTGTTGTTTATGTGAAAGCGATTAAATTATCTAGATTTCATATTATTCTTTGGGTAAAATTATTTGGACCTCCTTAATAGCCTATTTTGACCCTGGGGATGTGATGCATGTAAGTGTATAACCTGCTTTGGATATTATAATTGATTGATGTGACATGTCTAGTATATGAGAGAAAGATGATCCAAATAGTAGCAACATGTTCTTTTCGACTTTGAGCAATGTAATTTTTCTAAACTCCTTCCTACAAACATCCATTACCACTCGTTTATCCAAGTGTTATTCAAAAAACTTATAACCACATTAGACTAGAAATCTGTGTCATGAACAGGTAGTTTAAAGTACATGGTTTATATAAATTACGTGTTTTAAAAAAACGTTAATGAAATTCAAATTAATTTTTAATGCTCAAATAGAAAAATGATAAAAGTAAATCAATTACAGTTTTTAATACTTACGATATTATCGAAGGTACAAACATATATTCATAGGCAATATACTGCCAATATAGGATCTTTTTTTGCATGCATTATTATATTATGGCCCAAAAAAGGAAGAAGGAAAGCTTTCCACCACTGATTTGTAATTGAAACAGCTATTTGGGTCCATCTTTCTCACCAATACAAACAAGAAATGTGGAGCAACCCAAAACCGACGACATACTAGGCTCCATATACGGGCCAATGAATGTCACGAGCATCTGAAAAATGCATGTTAATTGGTGTCATTGATAAGCAACTTCTTTCAGACATCACATGTACACCATTTCCCAATTTAAAGTTAACCGTTATATCACTCGATATATTCTCCTATTATTTCTTTATACTTATCACGAGATAACATGTGGAATCAACTAATTCTCTTTTCTTACATTCTTTATTGATTTTGACACTTGTGTTGATTTTGAAAGTAGGAGATATTATTTCTAAAATCTACTCAAAATTAATCTAGTCTAGTCTAGATTGTTTAATATTAGTTAAGCATGTTCATATAATTTTGTTCATCTAATAGTACTTGAAAAGTGAGAGAGAGACAACTCTCAATTTTACGACAAAAATTTGAAATATTTCGGGTTATTTAGGTTGGTTTAGATAAGGTAATAACCTGAAACAAATAAAAGTGTTAAACCGATATGAACAATAAGATTCAGGAAAATTGTTTGCAAGACTAAAATACGTGTCTAATATGAATAAAATAAAGTATTGTGTTAACCAAACTTTCTTACATGCGGCCAATGCCAATTGTCAAAAGCCCCATACCTTAAAGTCCTTTTATTTATTTTTAGTTCAATATGACTTATTATTATTATTATTAAACAAATTTGTGTTAAGCATGTTAACTTCAAGTTTTTGTGTTTACGTCAATCATTTTTTTCTTCATTTCGGATCAACCCGTTTCTCTAAACCAATTTAGTTTTAGTGTTGTGATCGGTTTAGACCGGGGTTCATGTTGTGTTAACAATTGTCAGCTTTAATTGTGACACATGTAAAAATTAAAAGTGAAGATTATAAGAAAAAAAATATCTAAAACACATGTCAATCTGTAAATACGCTAGGCACGACTTTAAGTTGATTTATTATATTCGTGTAATATTACACACAAAAATACAGACCAAATCATGCGAGTCAAGTTTGAGCTCCGTTTAAGTATAAAATATATTCTTTACTGGCATTCATAATTCAAAACAAACGTTAATTTTGCTATTTATCAAAAAGTTCTGAATATTATATCATTCCAAACTTAATTTTTCAATAAAAGCGAATATTTAGGAATGATTGAACTTTTCGACACCAATTATTTCTATTTACAATAACTGGTTAAATCAAAAATAAATGGTATGGCCGGGTTGATTGATCGGATAATGATCACCCTAATTTTGCAACACCTTCGTACACATTTTGACAATGCAATGCATGGTACAACATCATCTTCACATGGGAACTTTATGTTTTAATATTCACATGATTTTAGAAAATATATAAACCGAAAAGATATATACACAAATAGTCCTTAAGAATCGAAGAATAAGTTGTTTGGCTTTTCTTTAATAAAAAAGAATGATATATCCTTCTGTTATTTCTTCCTACTTCATCATTTTACTAATCATAAGATAGCATATGAAATCCACTAATTCTCTTTCATCACCTCCTCCGTTGATTTTGACACTTGTGTTGATCTTATGAGCAGAAGGATAAGTAGTAGGGAATAGTAGGATGATATATAACCTCTATTAACAAAACCTGGCGCTTTTACTAAAGAAAAGAAAGAATTTGAGAGTAAATTTTGTACAAGTTTTCTTTTAATCTTTTCTTTTTTAAAGTTTCTAACAAAACAATCCTTCTTTTCTTAAGCTCGAGAATGCTATGTTATTAATAAACTTAAATACTTAATTGATTCTTTCTTGCCCTTTATAATAGCTCGTAATGACATAATAGTTATTTGATAAAAAAAAATTAAAATTACTAGCAAATAATGTTGCGGCATTTAATAAGCAACTGCATGTGCCAAGATGCACACAACATCGGAGCATTAATGTGGTATAATGCATATATCAAATTTATATTTATTTCTTACTAAATATTTCTATTCACTAGATGATAACATATCAAATATACTATTTTATTTTCTTCATTAATTTAGACACCCGTCTTAATCTTATTAGTAAGAAAATAAATAATAATAAAAAAGTAGAAGGGTATAAACCTCATATAAGTTGATTCTTTATTCCCCGCCACTCTAAGGAATGTCAAATCAAGATAACATTCCATTCCTTGTAAATTAATGTCTATATTTCATTTTAGTTTACTAAAATATGTATAAAGTATATATTTGTGTTTGCCCTGAACTCGAGTATACATTATAAGCGTACACGCAATTAATGTTCGTTATCATGTGAACAAGGAAAAAAGAGCACATGATCTCGTGAAGACCATTGCTGAAATTTTGTTAATTGCTCGTGAACTGGCTAACGAGCTCCTAGCCTTTTATGCATTTTGTATTTTTAACCAATAAGATGTGAGATAAGTAATTGTGTGCGAGTTCAGTTATATTAGTGATAAGTGTTATTACTACGAGTGATTAATGATAAACATTGATACTTATGTGAGGGTTAGTAATAACAGTAATGATGGTTATCACCGCGGATACTCTAACAAAAAAAAAGTATCTTTTATACAAACTTTAGGCATTTCAAAGGATAGAATTGACGTTTAACCATAAATTTAATGCTTAATTATATACATTCTAAAACTTTATAAGTTTTTCTTAGACTAATTTTGATTCATATCTCATTTGATATCTATAAACCATTAAATGATACTTATTATAAACACTAGTCTAAAGTGGTGTACTAAGATTAAACTAGTATTTTTCAGGTGCATTATTGCATAAGACATTTAAGTTTTAATCTAATGTATAGTAGACGATCCAACTTTTTAAAATTTAGTTTCGTTAGTAGTATTTGTATAGAACAATACAATTTCTAAAAAAAGTAACACTATGTATAATATTTTAACTGGTACCAAACTACCAAAGGATACCTCTCTACCTTCTTGTGCATTAAAAAATTAGTATTAACATTTAATAACAAATCAAATAGAGGTCAAAAGTTAAATCTTACTAATCCGAATTTTTTTGGAAAAGTTAATATCTTTGAATTTTGTCGGGATCAAAACATTAAATGTTTTTGGGACCATAATTTAATGGGAACAGGGATAATAAATTCAAATATATATATATATATATATATATATATAAAATAAATTTATTTCCTGTAAAATTTTATTTTTTTCATATTCTAAAAAAATCAGAAAAAAAGAAAAAAAGAGAGATAAGGACACCCAAAAAAACCTAAATAAAAGGACAGAATGATTAACGGAGCGTGTTCAACCACGAGAGTAACAGATACGAGTGGCGCCCAAATTCACTCTCAAGGGGATTTGTTAAAAAGACACCTCTCCCTCTCCAAAAGTATCAATTCTTCCAATTGTTCCGATTCTTTTCCAGGTAATTCTAAATTTCGGGTCTAAATTCGGAATTCTGCACATTTCTTGTTTTTTCAACATTAATCTCTTCTAAACTGCTGATCGATTGATGAGTTTTGTATTAGAAACAGCTTCGATTGCGATTTGTTCTCTGATCTGATAAGGATTTTGCTTAATTTTGCTGATTTGTGCTGTTCATCGAAGCGGGGTCATAATTATCAGGGTTTCATAATGTTGTTGATGATTTTGTGTGTTAAGCTTACCAATTGAACTAGATTGGGGTTGTGTGATTGTTGTGCTTCTTAATTGGCTAATCTAATCTTGCTAATTAGATTGACTATTTTTTGATACATACACTTGTTTGCTACACATTTGGCTTAGGGTTTTAAATAAGATAATTTGTTGTGTATAATTGTTTGTGCATGTCTTCTTGACGACGTAATACCGAAAAAGATAACCCTATCAAACTTGCTATAAAGAGTAGGTTAATATATTTGCAAGTAAGAAAGATCAAATTTTTTTTGCAGCAAATTTGTTTATCCTGATGTACTAATATAGCATATCAATTGCAGCAAGTTTTTGTTTGGAAATCAGTTACTTTTTATAGGGAAACTCAGAATTAACTACAAAACCGCATCTGTAGCGTACCAGAAATCGTTCAAATTGATAGTATTTAGGTTTGTGGAATTTACTTTTCATAGATATTATTATATTAAGATCTCATGTTTTTTCGTGTTTGTAGAATGGGAACAACTACTGAAACTAAATATGGGTCGTTCACCTATGAGAACCTCGAGAGGGAACCTTATTGGCCATCAGAGAAGCTCAAGGTTTCCATAACAGGTGCAGGTGGATTCATTGCTTCACACATTGCTCGGCGTTTGAAAAATGAGGGCCATTACATCATTGCTTCTGATTGGAAGAAAAATGAGCACATGCCAGAGGATATGTTCTGTCATGAGTTCCATCTTGTTGATCTTCGGGTGATGGATAATTGTCTGAAAGTGACGGAGAATGTTGATCATGTGTTTAATTTGGCTGCTGATATGGGTGGTATGGGGTTTATTCAGTCGAATCATTCTGTGATTATGTATAACAATACAATGATAAGCTTTAACATGCTCGAGGCTGCCAGGATCAATGGAGTTAAGAGGTCGGTCTCCGTAATCTTGTTATTATCATTGATATGATTCGAAATATTTATAACTGTTTTTTTATTCCTAAAATGCTAATTGTGGTTCTATAAAGACTCTACTCTACGACCCGTTCTTTCCTTTCGGGAAGGACCTTAACTGCAACGTTTTCTATTGTCTGCATAGTTTTTGTTCATAATTTTCTATTTCTCCAATAGTAATAACTGCAAATATAGAGATTATATTTCCTTAGGTTATTTTAGGTATCTGACATTTTGACTAGTGATGCTTCTCAGAAAATTTCACTGATATGATGTTTAATTTTTCATGTTCCATGAAACTCACTATGTTTGACTTGACATATAGTTTAATGGATGTGCTCGACTATATGTCAGATATCTAAAATAAACCCTTTAGTTATGTCATCCATTGGCATTGGTTTGTAATGATGAATATGATTACCGGCAAAACTTTTTTTTTTACCCAAAAACTTCCGAAATAATGAGATGTTTCTCATAAATGGATTCGTTCCACTTTTCATGGAATTGAGGAAGTACAACGTTTTCATACGTGATATTACTTTAAGCTAAAATTACTTATCATTTATATTATGAAGGATTTTACACATTTAAGTATGGCAATACTTTTTACATTGACTCTCATGTTACATTTATATTATGAAGGATTTTAGACATTTAAGTATGGCAATACTTTTTACATTGACTCTCATGTTACATTTTATAGGTTCTTCTATGCCTCTAGTGCTTGCATTTACCCCGAATTTAAGCAGTTGGAAACCAATGTGAGCTTGAAGGAATCAGATGCGTGGCCTGCTGAGGTTATTAGTTGTTGAAAAATCTCGAATTATCATTGAGATAAATATATTAATATCAACCTTTTCAAGTCCGTGTTTAAAGTTATTTGATTATTACCAATGTATTATAGCCTCAAGATGCTTATGGTTTGGAGAAACTAGCAACCGAGGAGTTGTGCAAGCACTACACCAAAGACTTTGGAATCGAGTGCCGAATTGGTCGTTTTCATAACATCTATGGACCCTTCGGAACATGGAAAGGTACAAACTATTTTGAAACAAATTTATTACCAATTAAACAAAACATGATTGTTTAGGAAACGAAGGGCAAATTTGATACATTAAATTGTCTTCATATCAAAATTTTAAATATTGATGAGATTTTTTTCACATCATAATGACTGCAGGCGGAAGGGAAAAAGCACCTGCTGCTTTCTGCAGAAAAGCTCTTACAGCGACGGATAAGTTTGAAATGTGGGGAGATGGGATACAAACTCGATCTTTTACCTTCATTGATGAATGTGTTGAAGGGGTCTTAAGGTACTCCTTTCATGTTATTTAAGAGTTTTTTGTGTTTTGATAAATAATTCACGCTAAACATATGTTATTTATACAGATTGACAAAATCCGACTTTCGTGAACCTGTAAATATTGGAAGTGATGAGATGGTAAGCATGAATGAAATGGCGGAAATCGTTCTTAGCTTTGAGGACAAAAAGCTCCCAATTCACCACATCCCGGGACCAGAAGGTGTACGCGGTAGAAACTCGGACAACACTTTGATCAAAGAGAAGCTTGGATGGGCTCCTACTATGAGATTGAAGGTATTTTTTAACCTAGGTTTTAAAGATACAATTACAAAAGATATAATTGTTGCAAAATAGCAAGCCGGCTTTAACGAGTAAATTTTTTATATGAGTTGGGTTGATACGTAATATTTTTTGTTTTTAAAGTAGTTAGTATGTCCGATGAGATCACAGAAGTTATATATTTTAAAAATAATCAAATCATTTGATAAATTGGAGTTTTTATGCATTAAAAGGACATTTTTAGTGACTTTCAGCCTGCTTGACCATTTTATGTTAACTAAAAAAACTGTTTTACTTGTTTGACCCTTTTAGGATTAATACATACCCTAAATTGACCTGCTTGTAAGTAAATGGGTTGAAATTGCCATCTCTGGCAATATGTGCATTAGGTGTATTCAAAGTTTTCTAAATTTCATAATTAGGATGCATTTATGATTTTATTATATACAATTGTGCATAGGGGTGGAACTGCATACTGTTAAAAGTAAGCTTGATCTCGATTCTTAGTTATTATATATGTCTATATGCTTGCATATGCCTATGTGTTATTGCCTTTATTAATGTTTACTTATTACTTACGCATATAGGGAAAGACCAATAAACAGTTGCATGAATACATTCAAACCGCAGCTATCGCTCTAGATTCGTAGATTGGACTGTTGTTTTGGCTTTTCAGAGTCGATCTCTATGCATAAATGTGTTAAATGGTCATATGTTTTCATTCACACATGGATTTGTAATAAATGCAGGATGGATTGAGAATCACATATTTCTGGATCAAGGAGCAAACTGAGAAAGAAAGAATCGAAGGTATTGACCTTTCGGTTTATGGGTCGTCTAAAGTTGTTGGGACCCAAGCACCGGTTCAACTGGGATCTCTCAGAGCCGCTGATGGAAAAGAGTAAAAAGCGTGTTAAGGCTCGCACGGCTTGAGGTCTTACTAAAGATTTATTCATGTTTTGTTGGTGCATCTTCTATAGTTATTATATATTATCTTCATGTGTAATCTTTTTAGCTACTTGATAACTCTGCTACTTTTGCATGATCTGGTATCCTTTATTATATTATTGTGATGTAGCTGCTTCTGTTTTCGTTATGAACGAGGCCTTTCTTGAGAACTTGTATCATTAATCGAGTCTTAAATCACTTATTTGGTGGCTAGGGTTTTGTTTTACATAGCTGCAGAGTTGTAAGTTTCAAGGGGTTGTTTCATTTGGGATTGGATAGTTTCGTGGGTGTTTGTATTTTGTAAAAACAGGTGTCTGAACGTACTTCTTAAATGACGTTTGCAGGGAAAAGACTGCATACTCGTGTTTTTTAAACGTAATACCTTCTTTTTTTTAATTACAATTTGTAAAAACTAAAAATCAATTTTAAAACAGAATCACAAACACCTCCTTAACTTGGGATATAAAATTTCAAAAATCCTCCAACTCGTTAGAAGGTGATATTTGAATCTTTTAATTCTTTTTTCTTATCTTCTGGACTGATTTTGACACTTATCTTAATTTTGTAAGTAAGAAGATTTTATAGGATGATATAAAGTCTCTTATAAAATTTCCAATTTTCTCATTGAGAAATTTTATTTACTTTTTGAAAGGTTAATACCAATGTTTTAAAACCCGGGTTGACCCGGCCGGTCCGACCGGTTGACTTGTGACCCGGTGAGGAGACCGGGTCAATGTACACCGGGTTTTTGGTCATTTCTGGCCCGCATTGACCCGCTCGGGTTTATGGTTGAACCGGCTAACCCGGTTTGACCCAGCCCGGTTTGACCCAGCCCGGTTTGACCCGTTTTTATATTTTCATTTTAATATTTTTTTAAAACAGAAAAGTTTAGCGATTTAGTCATCTCGACAGTCGATACTTTGAAACCGTCACTCAACAGAAACCCTAAAAATGAGTTGTGAACCTCTCTCGACAGTCGACGGCAACTCCTGTCCTCTGTCA
>JAUEJL010085810.1:0-14770 GCA_032274825.1 Drosophyllum lusitanicum
ATTTATATTTAAGAGTTATGGATAAACGTGTGTGTGTATATATATATATATATATATATATATATATATATATATATATATAGTAAGGATAAATAAAAAAATCTCTCTTAAATAAAAAACTTAAGAAATCATTATGAACCATCAGATCTATCCATCAAGGACTTAGATTAATATGTATGTATGTATGTATGTATGTGATTGATAATTAGCGTGCATCCATATACATAACAGAACATTTTCAGAATAACAAAAATTCACTACTCTGATATTTTTCATTCACGCGTTTTAAAGTGCTAAAGATGAATTTTCATTTATCTATTACATAAATATTACTTTTATTAACAATAGTGAATACGAGAAACGGATTAATATTACATTATAAACTTTTAGATGTGAAATATAATTTAATATTAAATATAAAAAATTTATTTACGTACCCGGACACCGCACGGGTATTAACACTAATTCATTCTGAGTGGAGTAGTCGTGTAGCCTTTAACCAACCACAGACTGATTTTGCTCTGATACCATATAAGTTTATGAGGTTTCTACTCAAAACCAATTGGCTATTTGTAGGAGCATAAAAGTACAGAGAGATTATATCAACGTCACCTTGTAAAAAAATAGGTTTAAAAATAGATTTAGATGTAATCAGCTACTCTTAGGAAAAAAAGACCATCTAAAACATTGATTATTAGTCTATAAAATATTAAAATGTACGAAAAAAAAACACTTTTTGACAGTTTTGATGCGTTAACGCTGTTCTATAAACAGAAGGATTTTTCTTTTTTTTTTTGCGGGAATTGCCATAATCCTCTCGTATTTATTCTGAATTTGTCTGTTTCATCTCTTCTGAGGAAGTCGCAGAGGGACCAATAAATTTTGGAGTTTGCGAACACATTACACACACACATGTTACCATTTCTCCATTAACTTAACGCTCCTCTTATACTCTTATCTCTTCTTCAATGGCTTCCACCTCTTGTTCTTCATCATCATCATCATCATCACAGTCATCAGTCCACCATGAATCCATACCGCCTGACCTCCTAAGACTACTCGTCACTTCAATCAATCACCACATAACCTCCTTAATCTCCAACCCCAAATCCCGCAAAATCCTACACTCCAAATGCACCTCAAATCTCTCCACTCATACACACGATTCATTTGATTTCTCAGAACAATCAGTACTCTCCAATCTGTATCAGGGGATTCGAAATGTAGAGGTCGCAATCGAATCGAAATGCCCTAATGACATTCAGACCGCCGAGAAGATGCTTCAGGCGCCGGCCTCGTTGAACGAGAACGAAATTACCGGCGGGATAGCGAATGGTTATTTGGTCTGCTGTTCGTATTTTTATCTGTGTTTGCTTAGGAAGGTGCAGCGTGACGAGCTTCAAGTGGCGCTTCATTTTTTGCAAGCATTGGTGGTGTCGCCGGAGCTGGTGAGGTCGGAGCTCGCACCGGAGCTGTATCGGACGGTGGTTGAGTGCTGCATTGTGCCGTTGAGAACCGAGTTGGGGGATGGGGTCGAGGGTGTGAGATGGGGTGCAACAAGCTATAAAGCTTGGTTAATGTATCACCAGGTTATTTCTTACGGACGGTCTCCATTATTGATGAAACAAAAATCTCAAGAAATTAGGTACGTCTAACTTTTTTTTTTATAATAAAATTTCATTTAAATGATTTTATTGTATTCGTCTTGTGTTGGAATAATTATGTTATTTCTTAAATAACAAATTAATTACGTGACCGAAACAATACATCTAAGTTACCATTAGGTCATTCGTATGACATCGGGGGAGGCATTGTTGAAGCCATTGGGTTAGCCTATAAACACCCATACGCCCCCTAAAGTGACGGGAAGCATGACAGGTTGTGGAACCCGTACTTTTCTCCCTTCTCTCTAATCTTTTTTTTCACTTATATGTATTAAAATAATAAAAAACAGGGTAAGATTTTGTAAAAATATACTATCTTTTTAGTTAGAAAAAAAAATGATAAAACATTCGAATTAAATTGCCCGAATTACATGTCATACTCTTGATCTTACTTTAAAATTAATTACCCGAATTATATGTCATACTCTTGATTAGGGATGTGCATAGAAACCGAAAAGCCGAAACCAATCCATTAAAACCGACAAAATCGAAGCATTTCAAAACCGACGTTCGGTTTTAACTTTTGAAAAAACCGATGGGTTCGGTTTGATTTCGGTTTTAACTAGAAACCGCCCCATTAAGAAACCGACCCACTAATATTTAATGTATCATATATATTTTTAAATTTTATAGTTATTAAATAGAAGTCAATGAATCTAATTAAATATTTCAAGGTTCAATTATTATGATCAATAACTTTTCATTTTTTTTATTGTTTACCTATTTTCAGATCGACGTTTATATTATAACTACATAAAACAAAATATATTTATATTTTGAATATTTGAGCTGAAAATGGTATTTAGTGTTGAAATATGTTATTAGACATTAAATCTAATGCCAGAAATTTGATATTGTGACTGAAATTTGTATATAATGTTAGAAATATGAAAGTTAGTCCAAGAAATTACATATTAATATTGAAAACTAGGTGTGTTCGGTTTTAAAACCGAAACCGAACCATTAATGACCAGAACCCGTCAAAACCCAAACCGATAGAAACTGAAACAATTGAGTTTGAAAATCCTAAAACCGAAATTAGCAGATTGAATTTGGTTTGATCTTAAAACCGCCCATACACACCCATACTGTTGATCTTACTTTAAATGTATGTAGACCTAGAATAGTTGTTGATTTGTTTTAGAAGATAGATATGTGATAAAATAAGAAAAAAATGCTTTATTTTTTACTTTTTCTTAAACCATCAAGCCTCTATGTCTACAACTACGGCCTATTCTCGAGTTGATTTTTAAAAGGAAAGGAAGGAAAAGGGAAGGAAATTATTAAGATAGTGTATTCTCAAGTTTTTTTAGAAGGAATAGAGGGAAAAAGAGAGACAATTTTACAATTTTTAAAACAATCTTTTTTTATCCTTTCCTTCACTTTCCACCCCTCCCATTCGTTGTTTAAAAACTCGATATAAGGCCGCTAGAGCCTAGAGATCACCAAAAACTACAGAAGAAAACTACATTGGAACAAACTTGATTCAGGAACTCTAGAAATCCATCCAGCAGCCTTCCCTTTTGAACGTATAATAGCATCCCCTTAACTTCATTATACCCCCGATCAATGAAACTCCAGCGATTAAGGAAACTCCGGTCATTAATGAACAACCAAAACATGAGAAGGATGCAAAGGAACTCCGACGATGAACAATGGAGCGCTATCCAGAGATGAGAACGATGATGAGAAACAGAAATGAAATCGGCTCCATAGAGTTTCCCCCCTTTCTTGTCTGGTGAAAAGGAGGACGATAAGCAAAAGTTTCGGCGACAGTTTTCCATGAGAGAGTTTTGGGTAGTCGGAATTTTCAACGAGCAAAGAAATCGGCGTCAATTTTGGAGTCGGCGTCAAAGATATTTGCGATAATTAAGGAGTCGATGGAGCCCTCACAAAGAACGAAATCAGCTACAGTGTTTCCCCCATCTTTTTTTATTGTTATCTATTAGAAAGTCCGCAAAGTGGAGAAAAAGTGTTCCTGTTTACTTCTCACATCACATAAATGTAAAACAAGTGGAAACAAGATGTTCTATCATCTCCTACCTCTACCAAAAACAAACATTTTTATTCACTCATGTCTAAGAAGCATTAAAAAAGAAAAACACACAAACACCCTCTGAGTCTCACTCTACTCAACTCCTTAGTCTTTATTTTCACACTTGCAAACAAGAGAAAAAATATGCATGTTGGAAATGTGGAGGGCCATGTCGCAACCAAAGGAAATTAGGGGGTTCCACCAGGCCTCATGAGACCATCTCAGGTTCCCCACGCAGCGTGGTGGGTATTCCGTTCACTCTGATATTGTGAATCAAATAGATGGCTTAAATGTGCTTATTTTAAACGAGCTTTTCATTTAATTTTGATTCTTGAATAGTGTATCTTTGTTGATTTAATTTATAAAATATAATGAGTTTTGAGGCAGAACTGGGAAAAATATTTAGATATGAACAAAGTTTATATTGGAACAAGATACATATATGACTTGCATATCTGGAATGTACAATTAATACAATTTTGTGTTGAATGTAATATGAGTGAAAAACATGGTAAACTATACCTATCTGCTCTTGGTAGTGGACCATTATTTTGGAGCAAATTGAAATAGAAAGGTGAAGAGATAACTTTAAGAATGTAGAACTTAACTTGAAGCACATCGAATTTGCTACAGTGCAAAACATTGATGCTAAAAATGAGAAAAAATCGACATTTCAGATATAAATATCAAAAGTGGTATGTTTGGCTAGAAAACTCAAGTTTTGTGTACAAAAAGTAATTTACTAATTTGGTTTGCTTATGCATCTATATTTTTAGAAAAAGTGATTAGGATATCTCATCATGATGTTGCTAGTTTCTTGCAGAAACACAACGGGCTGCAGCACGTCATCTTCAAATTCGTATAAACCTCAATTACATAAGCATGTGAGTGCATAATCTAATCCTTAGCAAACTTACAAAAAATTACACGAATAAAAAAGAGATTAAGTTGCATATTTTTATGTAGTTTGAAAAGGTACATCCTATTGAATCTCAACAGAATGCACATGCTGGCATGTTAGAAGGGTCCATTTCATATAAAGTTTCTGAAAGCCCGAGTATCAAACGACTACAAGATCTTCTCATGGAAGATCAGTCAGATTCAGTTTCTTTGTATTCAGGCAGCAGCGATTTTGAAGATGATGATTCGGAGGTATTTCTCAAGAAACTCCACATTACTTTCTACTTTTCTTTTTTTTTTGAAGGAAGCCTTCTATCATTTAGAAGCGAAAACACATCAGTTTCCACTTTTTCTTGTAACGAGAAGGGTAAGTTTGCTAAAGATACATGTTTATTAAAAACTAGAGGTCTCAAAACGGACAACTTTTTGGGTAGCAAGTTAAAACTTCGGTATGGGTTGAAACAAGTCTAGTTGACCCGAAACACATTTGGGTCAACAACTTAATATTTTTTACACGCAATTAGCATGTACAAAATGATTAAAGTTATAAGCTAAAGATACATGTTTATCAAGATTTGAGGCAGCAAAACTGACTGGTTATTGAGTAACATGTCAAAGTTCATAATTTTGGTATGGATTGAAACAGACCAGTTTAACCCAGAACACATTGTAAAAAATGTTAAACTATTTTATATCCAATTAAGAGTGTAAAAAATGATTTCCAAATTGTTTATTAATAATGGAGTTCTTTAAATAAAATGATATAGAAGGTTTTATGCATTAAAACACACTTTCATCAACTTTCGGCCTTTTTTAATTGCTTAACAGCTTCTTTTTATATTCATCATTTGATTTTACTGTTCGACTAGTTTCAGATGAATGATAACCCGAATAAACCCATTTATAACTAAAAACATAATAACACAGAGTTACAAATCGTGATTATCACTCTGGTTACTCACTGCTGCTGTTAATTTTAATCAGGGACATGCAGATGAATTAGATAGATCATTAAGAACCTTGCACGGAGTTACAGATGAAAATAAACTTGAAAAAGGGATTACAATGTCAAAAGCACCTGAAGCTCTAAACGCAAGTAGTTCCTTAAGCGAGTTAGAATTTTGGAACTGCTTAGAAGACGAAGAAGAACCCACATGGCAAAGATCACAAATCTTTCAAGCAGAATATACCCCAGGAAATTCAAACAGGATGAATGAAATTACCTTTTGTGGTGAAAATAGCTATAGGGTGGAACAAGCTGAGATCGTGGAGAAAGTAATTTCAAAGTTATGTTTCTCAGAAGGACTAGGAAAACCTGAAGACGATGATGATTCAGCAACGGTTGAAATCACAACTGTTTATGAAATGTTAGCAAGCAAACCAGGATTAAAATATTCTTTATTAAAAGATGTAATTTTAGATCAGTTACTAATGGCTCTTTCGACTTCAAAGGAACATGGGGTAACAAGAGCATCTGTTTCCATACTCTCAAGTATTATTTTATCGAATCGGTCAGCTATAGATGAGGTAAAGAAGAAAGGGTTAAAGCTTAATGATCTTGCAAATGCTTTGAAAAGAGATGTCTATGAAGCAGCTGTTTTGATTTACTTGATTAATCCAACTCCAAATGAGATCAAGACTCTTGAACTTATGCCAACACTTGTTAAGATCATTTGTTGCTACAAGAGTGGCTTAAATTTAAAATCACTTGTCATGTCACCCCCTTCAGCGTCATTAATGATAATTCAAGTTTTGGTGACTGCTTTTGATTACTCCACAAACAACACTCATTTGGCTGCATTAGCTTCACCAAAAGTGATTTCATGTCTTGTTAATGTTCCAAGAAATGGTAATTTAGAAGAAATGATATCTTTGGCTGCAATTCTTGTGAAGTGTATGAGGTTTGATGGAGAATGTAGATACCATATCTCACAGTTTACTCCCATTTCTCCATTCATTTCTCTGATTTTAAGCAACCACAAGCATGCCATACTTGCTGGACTTGAATTCTACCATGAACTACTAAGAGTGCCGAGGTACCTTCTAAATTAATTGAGGAATCTTTAATGATTTTATTTTTTTATTTATCTTTTGTAGGCATTTTGTGTATTTTTTAAGAAGGTGTTTAGTATTTCTTATGTAAATAGCTAATCTGCTTATAGCGCTTTATAAAAGCAGATAAGCATTTTTGAGTGTGGGATGAAGAGAACTGCTTATGTTTGTCTTCTTATTTTAGGGTGAAATAAGGCTTATTCAAATTAATTATTCTAGGTAAATTCAAAATTACAAATTTTAAGCCTTAGGGTGAAATAAGCTGATTGATTATCTCTGCTTCTGCTTATAAGAATAACCATAAGCAGTTTGTATAAGCAATCCCAAACACCCCCAAAATTGTACCATTTTGTTAGTTACCTAGAATCGCAGACTTTTTGTTACCTTATAAAAATATCTATACATTTTTGTCAGATCATTGTCAGCAATTCTACTACAGCAACTACAAGAAGAAGGAGGCGTCGACATTATGTGTGTTTTATTGCTTACCATCCAACAGACTCATGATGAATATAGGCTTTTGGCAGCTAGTCTTTTGCTTCAATTGGATGTTCTGGTGAGATATTTATGTTACCTTTTTTTATACATTTAATATCCCAGAACCTGCAAAAACCATCACCTGATTGCCTAGTGGGTAGAGCACCTGTTCTCCATAGGGGAGGTCAAGACTTCTAGTCCCATGGAGGTTTAAATCAGGGACAACTAGGGGGATGCTTCGGAAACGGACACGGGTATACATGGCCGCATACATCTGAGACAAAAGCTTGTCACTTCCCTGGTAACCTGAACAGGGAACACCCTCCGTTTACCCCAGAACCTGCCAATCAGAATTCATATTTATTAGTTCTGAACTCAAAACTTTATATTTATTAGTTGTTAAGTGTCAACTGATATGTGATAAATAATTTCAGGAAGAGTCATTTGATAACATTTTGAACCGGGAGGTGGCTATTCAGACCCTTATTGAGTCTCTAGAATCATGTGAAGAAAACTCGGATAAACAACAATTAGCAGCATTCATATTGTCGAATCTTGGTGGATCTTATGCATGGACAGGAGAGCCATACACAATTGCTTGGTTGCTAAAGAAGGCTGGTTTAAATTCAATGCTGCACAAGAACTTTGTCAAAAACATTGATTGGTCAGATGATACACTGCAGGTAATAAAGAATCCCCTGAATTTAACTACAAACTGTTACACTTTGACTTATGTGGTCTAACATACTACTGTTTAACATTGATTTTGATAAGTATATTTTACATATTTGTCAACAGTTTGATCAACGAAAAGTAATTTGTTTGACCATGAACTCGTAAATGTCAAATTTTACCTCTTCTTAAAACTGATTAGCTTGTAGTATGGGTGGCAAAATGCCAAAATGGTGTGGTTGAGTTGGGCAGGTGGATAACAGTCAAAACTAGTTGTCATTGCTGTACTAGAAAGGGTCGGATCTGGAAGCTTCTTATCCACAATTTCAATTTTCTCGTATTAATAATTAGTGTGTGACATAACTTTCTTCAGATCCATGTTCAGCTCATGTAATGAACTGAATAGAATTGCCTTTGTTGTTTTTCTTCCCCTATATCCCGTTTCTTTGCTTCATCAGGCTTAGCTCATTGCCAAGTCTTGTCTCAAATTTGATGGAATCTTTCTTTTTGTTGGCCAAAAAATTAGTGTGTCAATTGTGATTAGGAAAAATAGATTATTTGAATAATAGTATAATTTATCTAATACCATTATTTAGGTGGTTTTATGCATTAAAAGTACACTTAGTGTGACGTTGATCCATTTGGCCCTTTTCCTTTTTAGCTAAATATATTTATACTACCTAAAAATCTTAACACGTTAGAGATAAAACATAACCCAAATCAATTGGTCATTATTACCACCTCCAATATGTAGCATAGTTCATGACTGCATGTATATAAATTGAAAAGTAAAATTTAATGAACATGTAGGAAAACGGATTAGAAGCCTGGTGCGGAAAAGTTGCACGACACTTGATAAAGTTCGGGAATCCCGTTTTTTATGCTTTGGAAAAAGGACTAAAGAGCAAGAACAAGAGAATCTCGAGAGATTGCCTCACAACAATTGCATGGATTGGGTGTGAAATTGTGAAGGGTCCTGATGATTTGAGATGTTTAGCTTGTGACATATTGCTAAGTACAATTGAGCAATATGTGCATCCTGGAATGGAACTTGAAGAAAGACTTTTAGCATGCTTGTGCCTATATAACTACACTTTTGGTAGAGGTAACACCCCTCTATTTTCTTATTATTTTAACTTCATTAGTACATATACAGATTTGGTAATGTATTTTGCATGCAGGCATGCAGAAACTAACTCAACTTACAGAGGGTGTTAGAGAGTCACTTAGACGACTTTCAAGTGTAACATGGATGGCAGAGGAATTGTTGAAAGTTGCAGATTATTATATGCCCAATAAATGGGTAAGTTCTTTTTTCTAATTGGTAGACTGCATGAAATAGAATTGGTTTTGAATTTTTCTCTGATTTTAACAAAACTTTAAATTACATGCAAAATAGAAACCAACTGACTATTACTAATTTTAGCAGTCAAGCTATAATTGTGTTACTGGTTGTAGCAGCAAATGACCTCCTCAACCGGTAGTAGGGCTATTATTGCTAATTTTCGAATAGTACTAACATGACATCTTATATGCATGTTACCTGGCATCTGATGTGATATTTAATTATTATTTTTTCAATCTTTTTAAGTAAAAGAACATTTAAACTTGTAATTAGTTCATTTTTTAATTTTTTTTCACATAAGCATTTTTTAAATATTTGGCATTATGTGAGGGGTGGCATGACGACATGATATCAGTGTACCGGTGTCACATCAAAAAGTTACATGTAAAATATTAAGATCTGTTGAAATAAGGTTGGTTGCTAAAGGATATCAGTAATAATTTGTAAGGTAATTTCTTTTTTGCCCCTAATTTAAAACTGGTTGCTAAAGACATGGAATTATGTAAAGTTCATTTCTAATTTGTAGTTTTGTGTACTTTGCCCTTTTTTATACGCCCAATAAACGGGTAAGTTGCAAATTATTCCTAGTTAACTCAACTGGTTGTTGCATTAATAGCGAATATCGTGTGTTCACACTCAAGTTTTGGAGGCAAATTTTAATGGCAGTGGAGCTGTAAATTCTCTAATCTACTATAGGGGACATCTTTTTAGTGGATACTCAAACGGGTCGATCAAGGTTTGGTTACATATATATTCCAAATAATTCAACAAAATATACTTCTTCTATCATCAATATAATGATGAAAAATATGTAGATGAAAATGAGAAAAAGTGAATTACCGTATGGTAGGTATGGGACATCAAGGGCCAGACAACAACTCTTATAGCAGATATAAAGGAGCACAAGAAGGCAGTAACATGTTTTGCACTTCTGGAATCAGGGAATTGTCTTTTGAGTGGATCTGCAGACAAAACAATCAGGGTAAATCAAGATTTATGTTTTTGTGTTAGTTGAGTCATGGGTGTGTTACTTACATGGTTTTCCTAATTGCAGATTTGGCAAATGTTTGGAAGGAAAATGCAATGCATTGAAGTAATAACAACCAAGGAATCCATTCAAAGTCTTGAGACTTGTGGTGAAATGATTTTTGCAGTTACCCACAACCATAAAATGAAGGTAACTAAGGGGGTATTTGGATTTTAGAATATGATTATTTAATTTTGAATAATCAGAAGTTGATAACTAGATGCGTAATCTGTCATCAACAAGTCACAATAATCAGTTGAATAATTTCAAAACATAAACCCAAACACCCCTAATATTGACAAGAATGATAAGGAAGAGGTACACATGGTTAACATTAAAAGAGTATGATCTTGTGCAGGTCTTTGATTCGTCAAGAAAAGTGAAGGATGTTTTCAAGAACAAACATGTGAAATGCATAAGGGCTAGTCAAGGGAAAGTTTACATAGGTTGCATGGACTCAAGCATACAGGTTGGTTTTGTTTTATTTGGAAATCATCATATCATACCTAACAAAAAGTAATTAAATTTATGAATTGATGTTATAGGAGTTAATTATTGGAAACAACCGGCAACAAGAAATTAAAGCTCCGTCCAAGAGTTGGAGAATGCAAAACAAGCCTATCAATTCAGTAGTACTCTACAAAGACTGGTTATATAGTGCAAGTACCTGTATTGATGGATCAAGAATTAAGGTTTGGATGCTAATAATATGACCTATAAATATATTGTTATAGACATGTTACTAATTTATAATTTATGCAGGACTGGAGAAAACAGAGCAAAGCTCAAGTGTCTATAGTACCAGAAAAAAGAGCAAATGTTGTAGCAATGAGCATAGTAGAAGACTTTATATACTTAAACAATACTTGTTCAGCAAGCAACCTAGAGGTGCATGATATACCCATTACTTTTTTATTCTATATAAATTATAATCATAAGCATATCGAATGGATCGTTCATTTGAAAAAGAAAAGGAGCAACTTAGTTTTCGATAGCTTTTCTTATTATTCAATTGTTAGTTTTAAAAACTCCATCCCTCATAATTGTAACAACGGTTACGTCTAGCTACCAACGAAGTCTGGAAAAGTGACATCAATTCTGTGTTTAAAGCTATAGAAACATCATATTTTGATGCATTATGAATTGCAGATTTGGTTAAGAGGGACACAACATAAAGTTGGAAGGTTATCAGCTGGCAGCAAGATTACAAGCATGCTTACAGCTAATGACATGATCTTATGTGGTACTGAATCAGGATTAATAAAGGTAATACTTTTTTATTTAATCTGGTAGCTGTTTTGTTTTATTTTGAAGGCAAACTACAAGAAAATGCAAATTTACTAGTCAAATTTTGTTCATATATGTACCATGGTTATTTTGAACTAATGTGAAGCAACATACTTACCAGATCTTACCTAAGTATGCAAGTTCTCACATTAAAATTTAGAAAAACCAGTAATTCTGTTTCATTAAAGGTGCATATTTTGGCAAGAAATGGTAAGCATTTTGACATTTAAATAATGAAAAGAGGATCTAAGCAATATATTGGTAAAGGGAAATGATATTTCCATTGAAAAAGGTGATATTTCCACGTATGGTCCTCATTCTTAAACTACCGTACAAGTCATGATATGCATATTTTATGTGAAGTATCACATTTTTCAGTGAAAATTATCACCTCTGATTGGACCTGAAAAAGTGTTTAACCCTAATTATGTGCACTCAAAGTCACTCGATTTTCTAAAGGTTGCCACTTTTATAAATCGAGTGACGTCGGGTGTACACTTGAAAGTACATTGTTATTAGATTCCGTTCACCTAATTTAAATGCATTCTTACATTACCTATTTGCATGACTAACAGGGTTGGATTCCCCTCTAATTCTCGGGTTAATATGGGTGAGTACATATTCTATATGGCGTAAATACGAAGGACGAACTTTGCTGCACATAACGTATACAAGTTGCATACGACGACGGTATATCTCGTCACAATTTATCTCCATTTCTCAAGTTTTTCACACAATAAGAAACTTGGAAAGATGGATCATGATAGATTGTATGCGGTTATTTTTGCATCGGTTATATATTTTTTTCATCTGTATTTATATATTCCCAATCTTTAACTATCTTTTATTGAGTTTAAAAAAAGTTAGTGCAGAGATTATGATAGTTTATGATTTTGTAGATAAAAATTGATATTATATGACATGGTATGTAAATATACAACAACTTGATGCATTATCAACTTATATTATATGTTATTAACCACTTGTACATGTGTACAAATCAACCCCCTTATAAAGAAAAATAGTCTTAAAATTTGAACCTCCATATGGTAAGAAGCGAACTGCCATATACAACAACTTGATGCATTATCAACTTATATCATAGGTGTGTTCGGCAAACGAGTTGGAGCTGAGACTGATTAGTTTATAATCTCAAGCCCAATCCAGAAATTGCTTTTATTTTTTGGGATTACGAGGGGTTATTTTTTAATAAGCCCCTCAAGATTTTAACACCCGAACGAGGCTAAAGGGCCAAGGATTATAAAAACCAGAATCACAAACCCCTATAATCTTTCATAAGCCTATTGCCGAACATACACCATATGTTATTTAACTAGAGCCGTTTTTGTTGCTTGTATGAAAAAAAAAACCATCTTTTTGTTAAAGAGAAACTTTAAATACTTAAATAGGATGGAGATGGTAAGTATTAAGTAGAAATGGCAACGGGGCGGATTTGGGGAGTTGGTCCCCCCGTCTCTGTTAACCGTCCCCGCTTAAAAAACCGCGGGAATTTAAACGGGGATCCCCGTAGGGTAACCGGGAAAAACGAGGGAAATGGGTATCCTCATTTAATATAAATATATGATTAAATGGGTACTTTTCACTATGGAAATAACCGTTAAAGTAAAACTGTAATTTTTCATCACGAGGATCGTCATCGTTAAGATTTTACCACGAGTTTTAGAAAACTCTTATACTAAATTATACAACATTATCGAATACAAACATATTTAAACCGAAATTAAAGTCTTAAAAAATCTAAATGTATCCAAAATATCTAAACCAAATAATCCAAGACAACTATTAAAATTAGGTTGTGTGGAAATGTATAAAGATTTATATATTTACTATTTAAAATTAATTTTATGTATATATATGTATGTGTATAATTAATATAAAATTATAATCGGGTATCGCGTAGTCGGGGCCGCGAATCATCAAACCCATCCCCGTCCCCATCCCCATTTATCATCACCATCCCCGTCCCGTTTATGTCGTTTTCAGTTTTTTTTTTGCTATCCCTAGTATTAAGTGTAAAAATCGAACAATGGCCGTACTAATTCTGTCCGGGTAATTCTGTCGTTTTCGTTGCAAGAGTGGTAGGAGTGGGAGGGGATTAAAGGGGTATGTGGTATTACCACTTGAGTGGTAGGAAAGGGTGCCACTCCATAGCTAAGTGGTAATTGAGTTTGGGGTGTGAATATCACATAAGGGGTGGCTAAGTGGTCACCTTTTATGGGTCCAAAGTCCCTTTATATAATTTTTGATTGGTTTGTGTGTATTAAGTGGATCAAAAAATTTGGTATGGTAAAAAGTGACTACTACGGGGTTAAGTGGTGAGATAAGTGATAGGAGAAAAAAACTGACGTAACGGTGTGGTGGATGTGATAGGATGTAACCACTACTAATACTCTTAATGGTGGAAACTGCTGTTATGTTGTTAAAAAATATTAATTTTAAATCTTTTTCAAGATATCATTATATAATTTCATTTATATTAAATTAATATATTATATTAGAATAATTGTAAGTTTGTGTTTTATGGCAACCTTCAAGATGTTCACACTAGGGCATCTTTTCCACACCAATATAATATCATGATCTACAATTTTTTAATAAAAGACAACCCTAATATTTATTAGTAAAAATTAATAAAAGACTAACAATAATTCATCTACTTAGACGACCCTAATATTTATTAGTAAAAATTAATAACATTTTTTAATTGAACAATTATATTCTTTTATTTTGTCAAAACTAAAATTAATTTTGACTTTAAAGCTTGATGGATCTGATCGTTTTATGTTTTAAATTTTATCAAAATTTGATTTGTTTATGCAATAGATCGACCCAATTAAACAATCGTAGTCAATTAATTCAAATATTATCAAAGTTTACTAGTTTAAATACCCATGTAAATACACGGGTAACCATAATTATTTATGTTTAATTTAATTGTTAAGTAACAACATTTTTAATTGAGGAATCATAGCCATTAATTTGATCAAAACTAAAATCAATTTTGACTATAGAGTTTGATAGACTGTTTGCCCATAGACCGACTCAATTAAACAACGTCAATTCATCTAAATAGCATCAAAGTTTATTCAATTTGTATTTATTTTTTTATTTTTGCAACATGCTTATATAGATTATTTCATTACTGAAATAAATGTTACAAAATATTGTAATCATTTGATTCATTATAATTAGTTATTTTTAATTAAGCTTCACCTAATCATTGGATTTATTTTTAAATTGTGTAGTTTATAAACATTTTTTACTTTTTGAACATATTATTTCTTAAAGTC
>JAUEJL010085821.1:0-14767 GCA_032274825.1 Drosophyllum lusitanicum
TTAATAAAATACAAACACCCCCCCCCCCCCCCCCCCACACACACAACCTTGAAATTAGTGATGCTAAATTGCTACTCCTTTAAAAAAGAGAGAAATGAAATCAGTAGACCAAAAAACGACGACCTCTAGGTGATAAATTAGCGGACATCGGCGACAAAAAAACGAAGAACGGCCACCGATGAGAACCGAGAAACAATAGAAAGGAATTTAGGCAGAGATAAGAGGGATGTAGGGACACCATACTTAATTACCCTATAATCTATATACCCTCAAATGAAAACTAGTTTTTGTCTGATAACCAATCTTGATACTCAATCAATAACTAATAATTGTAAGGGCTCGTTAATACTTAATAACATATATATTAATAAGTGATATTTTGAGAAAATCAAGTCTCGCTCATTAATTACGGTCTAGCCGGATGCAAAATATATAAATGACGAAAATACCACTATTGATGAGTCACCAATGTTGCTACAAACAGTTTTAGCAGTTTTCGCACTAAAATCGACCTGAAAATTTTGGTTGCCAAAAAAATCATAATCACATATACGGGTTATTCTATTGAATTGGTTATTTTGGTAGTTATGTTGGTTGCTATGTTGATAAGAGGGTGTAGGAATACGCGAATATAATGGTGATGGCAGGAGACGACAATGGCTGGACTGAAGTTCATCGCGGAAGAAGAGATGGGAGAAGAACATGAAGATAGGACAAGATGGAGACAAGAAAGAAATGGGTTCCAGATACTTTTGCAGGCAAGGCCTATCTCTTTTTACATCTCAAATTCTTGTGAAGATCTCACTGAAGCAAACTTTTGAAAATCGTTGATTCCTCTTGGCAAGTTTGTTGATGTATACATTGCCCGAAAAAGGAATATGGATGTTAAGAGAGTTGGTTTCGCAAGGTTCTTAGACATCTCGGATTCATTAAGCTTCAAAGGCAAACTTAAAGGCATCAAGTTTTAGGTCTGAGGCTCTTCACAAACGTGGCTAAATTTGAAAGAGAAAAGTAGGTTAAAAAGAAGAATGTCAAGCAATCACCATCTGTAAAAATCAATGAGAAGATCAACACAGTGGTGTCATACAGGAAAACATATGCTGAGATGGTTGGGGAATCAATTATTAAAGATAAATCGAAGCAAATGCAACCAATTAAGATATGCACTGCGAATGAGATGAAGAACTGGATCCAAACGACACTTATCGATAGAGTGGCCTTGTTAGACAATCTTTTTAGTGTGAACAACTTAACAGAGAAAGAAGGGTGTGAGGCTTTCATGTTATGCTGGAATCCAAAACAAAGGAACTATGGTGATCTTCAGACAACCAAGGAGAAAAAGCTTCGCAGCGGTCATAGCTAGTAGGAGTCAGTCAATTGCTCAACAGTTCAAACTCCCATTTCCTATGAAATCTATGGCGATCCTGAGCCAATCGAGGAGAAAATTTTGACTAATTCAAGACACAATACATCTTCTCTCAATCAATTCTAGGAGCGTTGCTTCTGAATTGAAGCAAAAATGGATTAAAAATCATTGTATTAGTAATAAAGTAAACTTTATGGGAATTCAAGAAACATATGTTTTGTACCTTGATCATTATTTAAATAAGACCTTATGGGGGAACAGGAGTTGGGAGTTATGGTTTCGAGTATTATTTTCATAAAAGGAGTAAGAAGGTTATTTCAATAAATTAACTAGTTATCTTGGTTAGTTTAGTTTGTTTCAATTCTGTTACTGTAGTAGAAGCATGACATAAACACCCAAAAACCTTCATATAATACAACTTTGATTTTGTGTTTGTTAATTGCTCAACGGGAGTACTGTTGGAATATGCCCACAGATACACATGCACTAGCATCACTGTTGATGAGGTACGGGCCTATTGGGTCACACGCATAGGGTAGATTCCGACAGCACAATCCAAAGATGAGAGAATAAGAAATTAGGGTTTCTGACGAGCTTCACGGGCCTTCACGGGCCGTGAAGAGAAACCCTCCACGAAGCTTCACAACCCGGACAGGTAGTCGTGGGGGCTCTGGCGCTCTGCCATCACGAGTGCTTCACGGCCCGTGAGAGCTCGTGAAGGCAGACACCCTGCTTTTATTGGACCACTCGTTGGCCCAATGAGAGTGTGCGGTGGAACCGGCCTTTGAAGCCTTCACGAGTGCTTCACGGTCCGTGAGGGCTCGTGAAGACAGAAGTCAAAGTGTCACTTTGTTTTTATTAGACCTTTGTGTTGGTCCAATGAATGTGTGGCATGACAGCCGACTCTGGTGACCTTTGGGTTACTTCCAGCCTTTATAAAAGGCATTCAACACTCTCTCATATGAACTCTTGCTCCATGTTACAATAATATACACTTAGATGCTACTTGAACTTACATTGTGAGTTAAGTGAGTGTGTAAGCTGAGAAGGCAAGTTCATAGTGTTGTTGTTGTTCCAATAACTCGAGATCAACAGTGAGGCTCGAGTTTGAGGGTCGTTAGCAAGACGGAATCTCGGGAACTTGGTGTGGACTATCAATAGAGGAGCTCGGGTTCGAGTTCTCAAGATCTTCCTTCTCGTTGCCTCGTTCCAGATCTCGTGATGGTATATTTCTCCTCCCTCTCTTTTAGTTTCAGTTGCTATATTCGTTTGTAGTCACGATCCCCACTTGGGGAATACATGCATGTCGATTTTGATACCCGAAAACCCCGGTTTTTTATGTCGTTGCTTCCGCTGCGTACGGATGGTGGCGTGCATGGATTTCCTACAAGTACTATATTGAAGAACTTTAGAAGGTGTGCGATTAATAATATGAAGAGTTGTTTTAACACATTCTCCCCAATATGCTATCCCTAAAGCAGATTGAAAATACAAAGCTCGAGCTACTTCAAGGATATGCTTGTGCTTTCGTTCTACAATCCTATTTTGTTAAGGCGTATAGGATGTGGTCTTTTGATGTATAATACCATTTTCTCGAAAAAAAAATTGCCTTCAATAGTTGACCCCAACGCATACGCATTATCAGTACGTATGACCTTTATCGTTCCCCCAAACTGAGTTTTGACTAATGAAACAAAAGCCTTGATAAGAGGAAAAGCATCACTTTTATGTTTTAGTAAATGTATCCATGTATGCCTACTGAAATCATCCACAATTGTGAGAAAAAACTTATATTCATCATGTGTAGCATGTTTATATGGACCCCAATCAACATGAATCAAATCAAAAGGTTTAACAGAATGAGAAATGCTTTTAGGAAAAAACAAACGATGTTGTTTAGCCTTTGAACAAATCAAACAAGGAGAATTATGAACCGAAAGATTGGGCAGTATCTTTTTGAGTTTTTCAACAGAAACATGACCAAAACGTCTATGCCATTTCAAAGAATCAGTTTCACAAGCAAGTAATGATTTGTGAAAACTACTACATGGCTTATTTTCATAAACAGAAAGATAAACTCGATTTGATTTCATTGTGATTGAAACATAAAGATCATTCAACTTTGAACCAAGAATTCCAAGAGCAAGCTCATTCTTCGACAAAGGGTTCTGCAGCATACAATGCTCATCAGTGAACAAAATGAAAGACTTTAACTGACTACAAAGTTTGGCAACCGAAATGAGGTTATATTTGAAACTAGGAACGTACAAAACTCTTTGTAATGTAATAGAGTTGTGTATCTTGACTTCACCAATGAAAGAAACGAAGGAATCATGCCCATTAGGAAGACCAATCACATGTGGCTGATTTAATTTTTCCATGGATGAAAATAAAGATTTGTTAGAGCACATATGGTCAGTGGCTCCGGAATCAATTATCCATGAAAAATTTTCGTGTAATAACGAAGATGATTTATAAACGTTTGCTGCAAATTTTTCAAAAGAAAAAATTTTACCTTCTTCATTCATAGCTCCTTGTGTGATGATAGAATTTGCTTGACTTGTTGCACCTTTGTTGCTATCATCACCAGTTTTAATAAAATTCAACATGTTGATCAAATTTTGGTACTGCTCATTTGATATGTTTGGAGTGGCTACAACATTTTGAACAGTTGATTTCACATCATCCTTTTTGTTTTTGGTAAACTTAAAATTTGCTGGAATTCCATTGAGCCTGTAACATTGAGCCTTTGTATGTCCACTTTTCTTGCAGTAATTACAAACAAGACTTCTTTTGTTGAGATTATTTGTGTTAAAACTTGATGCGTTCATAGCAACATCATTTGTAAAATTGGATGACAGATTAATATCACGTTGCCTTTCTTCCTGAATTATCAAAGAACAAGCTGTAGAAACAATAGTTACAGGCTTCATCATTAATATCTGACCTCAAATAACTCGATATGAATCATTTAGCCCCATAAGAAGTTGAACAAGACGTTGATGTTCAAGAAATTTGTGTATTCCTGGAGCAGTACCACATGAACATTCAAGAAAACCTTGAACAATACGCAATTCGTCCCAAATCTTGGATAATTTTGTGAAGTATGTCGAAAAATCATCAGATCCTTGAGACAATGAGTATAACTGTTGTTGTATCTGATAAATCATTGCTCCATCTATCTGTTCATATCGCTGATTGAGCTCCTTCCATATTTCTCTGGCACTTTATAGAAATAGAACACTATATGCAAAGTTCTTGTTGAGAGAATTCAATATCCAACTAGTAACCATAGAATTGGCACGATACTAGTTGGAATAGTTTGGAGAAGATTCAAGAGGTTGATCGATTGTACCATCAACAAAACCTAATTTGTTTTTGGCTGAAAGAGATATAGTCATCGACCTCTTCCAAGCTGAAAATCCAACTCCATTGAAGACATTTGAAACAAGAATTGAACTCGGATTATAAGAAGATCCAAGAAAGAAAGGATTAGACGAATCGATGTTGCTTGAAACATTTGAATCATCACTCGATTGAGGCATGACGAAGGATGAATTAGGTCACCAAACATGAAAAGAATCAGAGTATCGAACAAGAAGATGAATCAGAATCAAATCTACTCTGATACCATGTGGAAAAGTATGAGCAGAGATGAAGAGAGAGATTTGGGAAATTCTCACTTTTTGATTCATGATTGTGTGATTACATAGGAGCAAACAAATATATACAACTAAAAACAGTAACAGAATTGAAACAAACAAAACTAACCAAGATAACTAGTTAATTTACTGAAATAACCTTCTTACTCCTTTTATGAAAATAATAGATCTTGTAGCATTTTTTCAATATGGGATTCCTCATGTTTTTCTAAATCATGTGTTAATTAGTGTGAAGGTTTTTTGGCAGTGTGTGGCAACATTAAAATCTATTGAAGATATACAAAACAAAAGAACACTATGGTTCAATTTTGCTTCTGTTTTCAAAGCAAATGAAGAAGTTAAATGGTTAGTCTTTGGAGATTCCAACAAAGTTCTTCCGGGGACGATTCCGGGGCTAGGCTTTTCAATGAATTCAACCATGATGCGGATTTGGTGGAAGTAAAAAGTGAGGGTAGGAAATTTACAGGGACGAGTTCGGACGGTTCAAAATTAAGCAAATTGGATAGATTCTTTCTGTCATCCTAGTTTTTCTCGCAATGGCCTAATCAAGTGTTGAGATTTTTCAAGGCTTTATACCAATTACTGCCCCTGCTTTTTAACGCGATTTTTCTGATTTCAGACCAACATATTTTAATTTTTTTTTAATTCGTAGACATCATATCGGATGCTCAAGTAGGAGTATGTCATTCAGATAGCAAATCTCGATCTTAGACAGAAGGCAAGGTTGAAGTGGATGATGGATAATAAGAAGCCTTAGTGTGCTGTCAAATTCGGGGGACTTCCTTATATTGGATTAAAAATAGATCTGCAAGTTGTAATCTTGTTAATCGGTAGGTAGGTTGGTCTATCTCTCATTTGTCATGTATCTAAATCTTGCTAGTTTCTTATTAACAAAGTTGTCTTGCTTTAAAAAAAAGTTATAACTTTTATCAAGTACTTAATTAGATTTAACCTGGGGATAGAAGATAACTTAAGGGGAAAGTAATTTGGAGAAAAAGTAGGTTTAATTTATCTATAATATTATATTTATACGTAATATTAATTAACTTTTTTTTGTGCGGCTCCTAAATCTACCTCAAATTTGTCTATTACGGAACTAGAACCCATTACCTTAGGCCATAAGAACATCATACCTAAACTACATCAATACCTCTAGACTAGATCAGCCTTGGGTAGTAATACTAATTAATTGATTTCGAATCGTTGAGAGAGCGACTTACCTTTGGGAAATAAGTCGAGGAAAGAGCTACAAGACCCCCTGATAGATCAAATGTGATTTTACAAGTATAACATGTATCAATTCACTGAATTTAATTAACTTCAAAATCCTAACTCTTAGATGAAATATGTCAAAATAAATCATTCATTTTCACTAACCATATCAATGTCAAACACAAAACTGATCAATATTTATGCATAAAGATTAGCAGAAAAAACAAACACAACAAATATACAGGTTGCTTTTAGCTTTCCGCCTTTCCCCAGGTTTCTTCGTCTTCAATCTTGCAGATCTGCCTCCGAAACCACAGACGAACTACATGAGAATTCATCTCGTCACATTTGTTTGTTTGTTTGTTGCAAAAAGATCATTGATATAAAATTTAATAAAAGACAGTTGCACTTTGTAGGATTGATCGACTATTGATAAACTGTGGATGCACGTACTCGACACTTTCTTCCAAAATTATTGCCTTGTGTAATGCACGAGGTTTCATTTGTGGGTTTGCAAATACGCAAAGTATAAAGTAAAATGGTTCCAGAATATAGTGGTTTGAAGTTTAGTCTGCAACTGTTTTTATCAGGAAAAGAAGCATCCTATCATGTCCAGATAACAAGGGTACACAACAAAACAGAAGGAGCATATGTTAATCCTCGAATTTACTCAAGTCTATAGCTCTAGATCAGATAATTAAATTACATTGGTACCCTAAATCTATATTTTCTTAAAACAAGATTATATCTCAGTAGATTTGGCAATTTCTACCCATTTACTTGTAAAAGTTGGGTTATTTATTATTTCTAAAGTGTCAAACTGGTGAAAATAACTGCTTAAAAGCACATGCTCAAAATGTTCAAAGTCGCCTGAATTGTATTTTGTATGTCAAAAGGCCAACTAAACATTATGTTCAAAAATTAGATCAGTATTAAAATAATATGTTTCTAATAATAATTGACATAGTATTTTAATATAAAAAAGTTCATATTTTTGGACAGTGTCGAATTAACCAAGCTACTTGTTTTAACCTGTACAAGTAATTACATGTTTAAGGCTGTTTTGACCTGAACCCGTTAATTAAACCCACCCCGCTCGATCATTTTTCAACTACTAGATATTGGGAATGTGCAACTTATCAAAAGAAAATCAGTCAAACTCAGAAAACAGAACCATATAACATATTTGAAAGCAAATCAACTTAAGAAAATGAAATGTGTATATGAATCCTAACCTGGTCAGCACGTATTTATCCCATCCTTGCAGTCACTGGTCAAGTTGTAGAATGTCTCAACTTGTGTCTTTGCCCTGTAAAGTACCTCAGTGTCCACTGCAACTCGCATATATCCATCAAACTCAACAGGCTTCCCATTTAAAAGGGTCGTCTCATTGTACCATTCACTTGTATTTCCCCATAATTCCTTATAGTCTTCAAGCAAATGAACCTTATAATGAGATCTTAATCTATCAAAGTAGTTATAAAACGGTTCATTGGTGGCAACATAAAGATTCCTCCAAGGCTGGATAATTCCCTGAAGCTTTGTAACCAAATTGTCGGGAGATGTATCATCATCAAGATGAGGCCACATTTCTTTGTTTTGTGCCTTTTCTCCTCGAACAACATGTACAGCATCAAAATCCCAGTCCATTTGTCCACTGATTTCAGAAACTATGTTCATAAGTCTCTTCGACTTCCACAGTGCATGCCATGGCCTCTGAATAAAATTTGCAGCTTTACTTTCACAAACCCGATACCAATAGTTCTCTGGCTCGGGGGTATCAAACTGCCTCCAGATAATTGTACTCTTATCTTTCTTCAATTGCATTGGTGTAACTTTGTATGTTGGAACCTTTCTCACTGAGATTTTCCTCTTGTGATTTTTTTCCCATCTTTTCCAATCTTTAAGGAACTCTTCTTCCTCCACTATCGAAGCATTCTCTTTCAAATGCTCGAAGTCAAAATAGAATCTGAAGTCCTTTCCTTCTTCATCTTTCTTGCTTGAGGTATATGTTGCTGCCAAACAAACACTCAAATCCATAACAAACGTGCGATTTAAATACTGGGCTTCCCCGAGAGCACACAAGAAGCTCCAAATGTAATGATTCATATTCTTACAGTAATCCCCTCCACGTGAATAATACAAATATTTTCCGTTCTTAAAAGCAGGATCCGAGCCCAATACTGGGATTGTGTCATTAATCTCATCATCACGAAATGATGGAGAAATCTTGGCCCTCTCACCAGTTCTAGTGCTATTAAATCTACTTCTAGGATGGCGTGCATTCACACCCGAATGCCATCCTTTTGCTCCTACCACTTTGTAAGTACAACTATCAGTGTATCCAATTCTAAACCTCCTGAAATCTCTATACCTTCTCCAAGACTTTTCTTTCCTGTTCCTGAATCTCCATGACACATCACACTCATTTGGATTTGATCCACTCACTGGTGATTGATAATCAAGAAACACAATTGACTTGAAATGTTTCAAATTGAACTTCTTAATAGCCATCAAAACTCCTCTGTCAGAACAATTCACCAATCTAGAATCATCACAAGTGACAGAGCTTAAGCTTAGGTTCATATTGTTATCTTCTGATTTCTCAATCACCGGTGAGTCACTGGCCTCAACATCAGCCTCAGCAGGGGCTGCAGCTGGGCTGAAAACAGTCTGCACAAAGTCCTCCCCGGTTTTGAGAACTGAGGTATCTATCTGGAAAGTGGCGTTTTCCACATCCGTAAAAACCCTAGTTAGGGCTCTCGAAGATTCCCATGGATCAGGAGGTTGATATGTAATGGCGATTACAGTAAATACAAGCACAGTAAACACAAATACAGAGAAACAGACATTGCTTACGAGTTTTATCAGGTTTTGCCCGATTGGATCTGTGGTAGAATTGGGTTCTTTCATCTCCCTCTATGGTAAAAGAAAACACTTAAATCACTAATCTCAACTATACAGAAAACAAATTTAACACAAAATTTGATCCTATGAGCATATCATATGATGAATATGAACATTCAATTGCAAGAAAACAATGAAAATTATATCAAACAAAAAGAAATCCGACTTGAATCTCGTATTTCAATCTACTCACCAATCGTATTGAATCGGATCTGTAGTTACTCCAAAAATGAGGTCATTGTATGATCAATACTTGAATCACCTCAGATCTGACATGGAGATCCGACTTATTACGCGATTTGATAGAAGAGAATCTTTTGTGTGTGTAATGAAGGAAGAACACTGAATCCGCAGAGACAGAGATACTACACCGACTGGTTTGAGTTGAAGACAAACCAAAGACAAAAGATTGAGCAACTGGTAAGTAAATTTCGAATTTGCCCTTCAAATATTATATGCTTACAATTACGACCCTTTTTTTTTTTAAATGTTAATAGGTGTCTTCAAGAAGAAGTCAGAATAGTCTATTTCTCCGGTTTGACAAGATTTACCACACTCCAAGAAAAGATGAGTTTAGGACTCCTTTGCAAGAGAACAAAACGGGTAGCTAGGATCATAAATTGCGAGTCTTGTGGATGAGAGATTTTGTCTATCCGACAAAGTATTTTGTAACTCTCTCTATAGAAAATATTAATCTTTGATAATTAAACGTTCCACCACTCAAGAGTAGAGAAACACCACGACCAAGAATCATTTTTCCGAGGATCGGTACTAACTTACTTGTTGTATATTAGCACCATCACAAATTTTAAAAAGAACAAATAACTGAATATTGTAAAGATAAGTAATCAAAATATATTTCATTCAAAATTTATATGTGGAAGCGGTATTATATATGACTGTTAGTCCTGAATTTGTTATTAATACAACAGACCTGAAGTCATTCGAAGAAGCTTCAAGATTGCTAATCAGTGCTAAAGATACGCTCTCTGAACCTGAAGCATAGTGATCTCATAAGTCTGTCTTCTGAAGATCAACCGGTTCCATACAATATGTCTCCTATCAGTTTGTAATTAGCTAATAAACTAAGTTAGTCATTTGTCAATTATATAGTTAGCAAAATATCTCAAGCTTATTCTTGAGTTATTAATTTCTCAAGTTTGTACTTCCTTTGAGTCTGTACTCAAACAGGTTGTTTGTTTTTCAATATAACAAACAATCAAGATAATTTGTACTTTGTTTCTATATTCTGCATTTAGAATTATAAAATTATATGCTATCTCAGCTCACGAAAAAAACAAGGACAAAGTTTACTAAAATGATGTACTCAACTTTAAGGATATTCTCATCATATTATCAAACTTTAAAACTTTTATTGTTTGTAACAAAAGTTCATAAATTGATATTGTGTTTATCAAACCTGTTATAGTTTATTACATGACATCAGTTTTGCCAATGACAGGTAAGTTGGCTTGATTAAAAAAATCCAAATAAAAAAGTTTTATATAATTTACTATTATTGCTATTTAAAAGCTAATTATTACAATATAGCGCAAACTAAATAGAAATCAATAAAGGTGAACACTCGAATCAATTAAAGTTCGTCAATTTTGTGGCTCGATGTTGGTCGGTGTTCATCTTCATCTTCAAATTTAGGTTTGGGTTAGGGTTAGGCTTCTTCATCTTCTTTGAATATAGGTTGGGGTTCTTCATAGTCCAATTAAATACATTCATTTATGTGTTAGGTTATTTTGAGTCCTTTGCGACGGTTGCCTAACGATTGAGTACATTAAATCTAGAGAGGTTTGTTTTATGTCCTCTTACTAAATCTTTCTATTAGTTAGATGAATCAAGACATGTGTCAAAAGCAAGAAAAGAAAGCTACTAGGGGGCTAATAATTCTGAAAGATGATGATTCAATCAAGATCCTAAATTTTGGTGGTTGTATTTTTGTTTCGTTTCTAAATTGCTTAATTCATAGTTCTGACATAGCTAGGTTTGAGTTCGTTCAAAGGCACGAGTGCCATAGGGAACTAGTGACGAGTCGTGTCATTCGTCTCTTATTGCGGTGGCTAACCCAAGACCAAGAACGAAGGACTGTGACGGGGTGAGTCAAACTCTCCCCTTGTTCCCCTCGCTTGGAATTAGTCCGAGCATCCAGACGATGGGCACATCATCAATTTTGTTATAATTTTGGATGCTATGTTTTTTCTATAGAAGCAATACAGTTATTTTCGCGGAGTTAACTATCAACATTGTCTTCTTTACTCTTTAACAATGATGCTCAGATAACAATCAAGATATGGTTTCTAGTTGTTATCTATTTTGTTCAAGTTAATTAGCTTAGACCCAAGGCCAATTTGTTTTATAATCAATTGGTTAGGATCAATGGTGCACTCTAATGTAATTCATGCTTTTCTTCAACTCGTGCTTAGCAAGTGTTCTGTGTGAAAAGCAAATTTTTACGAATTTAAACCTTTAACCTTAGACTAATTCAAACAATGTTGATTGATGATAATGAAAGCTAAATGGTGAAAAATCTTATTATCTCACAATCTATTGATACAAGAAGCAAACATATTGTATTATGACACGTAACATCAGTTAGTTTTTTTTTAAGTAAAGAAACCTCATTTAAAGGCGTGATTATAGTCATGGAAACGAAAGTTTTTGTAAATGAAATGAGACAGCCACTTGGAGCCCAGAAAGCACAAAATTGCAGCAACGACAAGTGTATTTCTTGCTGCAACTGATATCATCCCGTGCTTGGTAGCAGCCACAATAGCCACTGAAGCAAGTGAAACCACCTGAAGAGACACTTCAAGTGCATTCAGACCTTTGTAAGCAGCATTGCAGCTGCTGCAGTTCACCACATGGGTCCAGTACCTGGTACAATAAATCAACAAACAGGTTTAAGTTCAAAATGGATAAAATGTTATAAATTTATAGCCTAAATGTGGTTGAATTTTTTTATAGAAAAATAACCTGTCCATGAGCTGGTCTCTAGGAGGGGTAGGAGGCAGGAATCCATCAAATTTATTTCCCCACTCGATTTGGCCGCCTGCATATTTCTTTAGCCACTTTCTAAATGCAACCACATTAGCATCTGCTTTGGTAGGCACAAAACATACTTTTTGCCAATTAGAAAGGCCAGCTTCCATCAGTTTTTTCTCCTGCAAAAGACATAATCTTTCAAGAAATTGAATGCAACAATTCGAATCACAAATAGAAGGTTGTGATTTTACCTCGATGTGAAGAAGATTCAAATCTGAATCAATAATCATATTCTGCCCAATGTGGAAAATCCATCTGGGAACAATTCTATCTATCCAAACATAAAAGTTCCTAGGGAATAGAAATATCACTCTGCTATTACCCGGACTCACTGGCGTACATATCAAGATTAAAGTAAACTTTTTAGATGGCTTTTCAGATAATTTCCCCTGAATCAGTCATATTTATATAAGGAGTTAAGTACCAAGATGATAAAGTTCTTGAGGTATATTTTTGAAGCTAAATGCATACCTTTGTGTTTCCAGCTGATTTATGGGGATTTCCCTTAACTGTGATATTACCATGAAACAGACAAGGAGGAACAAATTTCCATACACCATCTGGCTCGGTTGCAGTAAAACCAATTTTCTCTATTTTTTGTACGGTTAAATCGATAGGTGCACCCCCTTCCCGATCAAGCTTAACAGTGAAGAAAACTTGTGTTAGGCAGATGATTATCAAGAAATAAGAGATAACTGAGAATATAAACAATATGTGATTGCGTGTACTTATCTGGGCTGTGGTGTCCTCAAAATCCCATAATGTGCATATGGAACATGAGAAGGATCCATGAGATTTTCAATCAAGATTTCATACCTGAAATTGTTACACTTTTGATCAGTGATTAAGTAGATAGTAAATTAGATTTTCAATGGATGCAAAATTCGAACTTCTATATCCGTATGGTTATCTCTATTAAACATTTGGTAGGTAAATGAAGGATCGTCAATTTCAGGGATGTATGGAGGTTTCTTCTTTGTGATGATATCTTTGTACTGAGGATCGGTGTTTGGCCAAAACCAAACAATGCCATTTTGCACGGTGCTTGGATAAACAGCTACACAAGCTTTCTGGAAAGTATGAACCTGCACAAAATCCTATATTGAGCTCAAAAGAATCATGAGAATTGAGATCTTACAATCTTGACTTTGTGATCAAATTGAGAAAGAACAAATTTACTGATGACATAAGAATAGGGTAAGAATTAATAACATTTGTTAACAAGTGAATTATATAGGTTGAAGGGGCCATGCTAAAATCATCAACAATGGTTAAAAAAAAAAGGAATCTGCGTATGCCATTATATATATAGTAGGAACTTAATTTATAAGGTCATCAGAAATCAATATGAGTGACAAGAAGATTAATGGAAAAATGAGATTCACTAATTTATTTAAGAAAAAAAAAAAGGAAAGATTAAAAAAAGAACCTAAAAGATAAAAGTTTTTACCGGAGGACCATCAGAGGGCGCTTGAGGGATCAATTTGCAGTCACCGGAGCCACCAAAGCACCACCCGTGGTACACACACTGCAGCCTACCCCGCTGATCAATACTTCCTTCAGAAAGTGGAGCAAATCTATGTGGGCACATATCCTCGAACACCTTCCATGCATTCTCATTCTTATCCCACCACACCACAACATCAAGACCCATCACTTTCTTCCCATGAGGAGTCCTTTTATCGAGATCGCACACAGGCATAATTGCATACCATTGAGAAAACCAATCAAATTTCCCATCTTGATCAAGGGTTTCGGTTTCTTGTTCAGGTTGGGGTGTTGATTCGGTTGAAACAGATGCAGAAATGGCCGTGAGCTTTCTGAATTTGGATTTTGTAGATAGAGTTAAGTTGGTCAAGGGTGATTTTGGTTTTCTCTGAGTAAACGAGTGACAGAAAATGGGTTTCGATGAGTGGCTGATTCTAATAAGTGAAAGCGGAGCGACAGAGTCGGGAGTTCTAAGAGCATCCATGCTGATGGTTTACCTTGATCATTTGGTTACGGTTACGGTTACGGTTACAGTTACGGTTACGGGTTAAGCTGCCCATATAAGGTCACCCGTAGCACCTACGGGTTCCTTCGGGTTTGGCCGGCTCCTTCGGGAGCACTGCTACGGCCCTTTCGGCTTGATGCCTTCCTCTGTAATGAAACCGAAATTTTTTTTTTGTAGAGAGAGCAAATATTTGAGTTGATTTGAGACGAGTGCTACTTGGGTTTCGGATTAATTTGGGTTGGAAATAAAAAAAGAAAAAAACTGATATAACAGCTGATGTGGCATTTGGGTTGAATATTGCTATACTCATGATCTAATACACTGATACAGCCATTATTTCCAAGGTCTTCATGTAGAAACCTCAAAGTCGTATTTGAATTTTTCATTTGTTTTGAACAAGGAACATTGTGTTATTTGATGTGGACGTACGAGGACATTTCCTTGAAATGACTTTTGACATTTCCCATTTTTCCTAAGGGTACGTTTGGTAGACAGAGATTACCTTGTTTGGTATCATCAAAGAAATAAAATCGAGAAATGTAGGCTCAGGTCGCCGGACGGCGGCTGCGGCGG